>JAQFYG010003783.1:0-12011 GCA_034694325.1 Entomobrya corticalis | reverse complement strand
TATTACATTTGTGTTCCATTACGCATGAAAAATAAGACTGACTTTTTTTGTTGTGACAAAATAAAAAAAACGTTTTTATTTTAATCATCATCATCCACCACCACCACCACCACCACCCCCGCAATGTATTTTAAATACCCCATTGAATAAAAGCAATTTACACAGTGAATAAAACCAATCTTATAGACTACTGTCGCATTTGGACATTTTTTAACATTTTATCTTGACATTTGGCATGCAGCTAGTCTATTCAAATCCTTTAATGAGCGTATCTTTGGATTTTTTAATTTCAGCCAAAAATGTTTGTTAGAGGACATAAAACTATATGAGAAAAAAGCTGTACTTATATTAATCCTTATAATGCAGCCTCTTTTTAACGACCTACTCAAACTAAGAATCCGAGAAGAAAAAAGAAAATTCAAAGATAGGCCCATTAAAGGATTTGAATAAACTAACTGCGTTCCAAATTTCATATTAAAATGTCAAAAACAGTCCAAATGCGACGGGTCCCAAAATATCGAAAATGCAAGTTCAAGGGCAGTTCCTTCCGTTAGTGAACAATTTTGAGAGTTTTTTTCTCTAATAACCCCACTTTATTTATGACAAAGAACACAAAAATGATGGAGAACAAAATATTTAGAGATTGAGGTCCCAACTGTTTCATATAATTCATGGAGTTACTCTATTGCTTTCATTTTTAAACCTATTGTTGTTTTTATTTATTCTTTTTTACTGCACTATTCATTATTTAATGGACTTCTGTTTGTCGTCCAATTTATACAGACGCAAATTTCCATCGAGAAAATTCCTAATGGCTATTAAAAAACAAATGTTTCATCTTAAGTTGTTTTTAATAATCACAATTTAAACTCTAAATTTGAAATAAATGACCAAAAAAGATAATTTTTCTCCTCCTTCTTGTCAAATACTGTATTTAAAAATAAATAAACTAAAATAATTTACATTTTTATAACCCATCTTTTTGGTCTTGCATCTTCTTTCGTCAATGTGTCATTGTCTATTGTTTTGTTTCAACGGCTTTTTTCTTTATCACCCGTCTGACAATTCTGTTAAAATCAATTTAAAATTAGTAAAAAATGTAGAGATGTTGAAACACAACAAATAATCAAAGCAGTATCGTCATTCGTCATTTATGGATCATTTACAGATTACCGATACTTTTTCAAGTATTATCGGGTTTTTTCATGTCTTGTTGATGGTCCTTGCCTAAAAAAGTTACTAAAATTTACTTTCGTTCTTGCAACAAAATTGGTGAAGTTTGCGTTTAATTCTTCATCCATAAAGTCCATCAGCAACCATTGTAACGATAAAATACCGATAGCAAATAGTTTGTTATACACGTAGGTTTATTCAATTTTAATAATTTTTAATTCATCAATCCCCCTACCTATATTTTTAGTTTTATTTGTTTTATTCACCTAAGATTTTTTTGTACCCATCCATTTACAATGTTCATTTAAATTATGCAAAAATTCTGGGAACAACAGAGGCTTATTATGAATTTCATTATTACTTGGTATTTAATTGTTTTTAAAGGATGAAAAAATCAGGCACACATAAGTAAAAATTGCCATTTTTAGATCTGTTTTAATTGTTTTAAATACATTTCACACGATACCGTAGTCAACGTACATCTACGCTGCTCGAACCACACAGAAAATGCGTCGAAAAAACCAATTGGCGTCCAATATCCTGAAACCGTTGACTTCGATTGCTCGACAGTTTCATACTCAGACAAAATTTAAGCCGATTTAGAGAACAACGGAAAGGTTAAAAATAAATAAACAAATTAAAGGATGGAAAACAAAAAAGGTGGCAGCACCGGTGGCTGACATTTTGTCAGATGAACTGGCTGTGGCTTGGCTTGGCTTGCAATGAATTCTTTGTTTGCCAATATTTAAACTTCATTTATTAATAGCGTAGCCCATTTTTTGTTTTTTTGCAGTAAAACTGCACATGTGTCGGTATATTATGTGATTACTATCAGCTTAATCATGGCTTTGTTATAAGTTTTGTTTGTAAGGAAACTATTAAGCTGTCTTCAAATTAATCTAGATGGGTTTTCCATCCCACTACCAGACTATCACGTTCGTTTATTTCTTAAACAAAACTACCAGGTTTAACGTCATTTAAAAGTTTATTTTTAATTTAAGGAGGTTGAAATATGAAATGACTTTAAATTTTCCAGTTTTTACAAATAAAATTGAGCAACAATATATTTTGAAAAGTTCAAATGATTTTTCATTGAAACCGATGCTGATGAATGGCACACGGGTACACATGTAACAAAACAAAGGCAACAAATATTAAGCACACACCAAGACAATTTTTTAACATTAGTCACTTTAAAATTTGCACAATGTCTGGATGACAGACAACGATAAATATAATTATAACACTTCATACAACATATCATCATTATTCATTGGTGCTCCGTAAGAAATTAATGTTAGTTTTTAAACACCATTACGACTGATATTGCTATGGATTTTTAAGTATAGTACCGCAGAAAGGTGGGTTGAAAATGAGTTAGTAGTGACAATTTATCATTTTAGCTCTGAATCAATCTATACGCATAAAATATATTATATGCATATTTGATCTATTTTTCCAATAAACTACAAACTGAGGGATAAACAACTATTGGCGTTCAATGTGCATAACAAAACAAAGTAAATATTTCTCAATTTTTGTTTTATTTATTGATTGTTTAGCGTTGATTACAGGTTTATCGCAATCAATCAGTGTCTGCACTTTGTCGATGACAATGACAAAAATGTTTCAAGTTTAATGGGTAGTTTGTTATTAGTGACTTCACTCATTTGTTTAAGATTGGAATGTGTACACTTAAAAGATCATGACTCGTACTGCTGACTGTTATAAAATTCAATCAAAAATTTATTAATAACAACTAATTCGTTCAGTCACTACTATGTTAAAACTTTGAAGCTATACTATTGTTTGATTGTTTTATTAACAAGCTGTGGTAGTTTTTTAACTGACCAGCATTTGTTCATTTATACGGTAGGCTATTTATGGGGTTTATTGACAAAATATAATTTGATGCTGACGGGAACGTACGTAGGTATTATCAGAAATGTCCGGTCAACTTTGGGTGCCAATAATACGTAGATTAGATCCATCAGTTACTACAAGTTTTATTGCATGTATAGACTAAGGTCGTGTACTAAACACTACATCAACAGTTTTTGCTCTAATGTCTGTGCTTGCTTAAATATTTGCAAATTCAAAAAAATCTCGAAACTGAAAAGCAAGCACTGATTACAGAAGGTAAATTTGATGTGAAGGCAAATCCATTCCCGGTTTCAACGTAAACAACTTTTGAAAGTAAGTGTTATACGTCATTTTGAAGCTAAGAATGTGTATTATCTTACTAACTCGTAGGTGTTCAATTTACCTGCATTATATTAGCAAGCGGCGATAAAGAACGTCGCGAAATTGTTGTTTTCTGCACTTTTTTGAATTCAACGGTTTCCTGGGAGTGAACTCTGTAAGATACAGAACATGCGACATTATAGAAACAATCTGCAGTTAACGCCGTAATTAACGCAATTTTGTGTGGTAAAGTGACTACGCTCACTTTCGAGAATTAGGACCGCGAAAAACAAATTTGTAGCATTTTTTTTGATTTGCCAAGTTTTGTGTTGTACATCACGGACGACCATGCCCGTCCTAGTGGTGTTCTAGATTTTTGAGTATTAGAGTATTTTGTATCACTTTATGGCCTTCACTACACAATTTACTGTAGCTCCATAAATTGCTTTATGTTTTTGCTATGACGTGTTTTGTGAAAAAAATAGTTTGAAATTTAAAGCAAAAAACGAAAATTCTTTCTTCCGGTAGATGTTGCTTTTCTAACGTGGTAGCAGAGGCAAATCCGTTGAAAGACACGGTTTAGTATAGACAAGAGTTAGTACTATCTACTCAACTAATCTATTTTGTTTTATATTGTAACGAACTAGAAATATGTTCATCCAACGTTGACCGGACATTTCTGATAATACCTTCGTAAATCTGTAAAATTTATGAGCTTTATTGGTAGGGTTCAAAGGTTCATTTCAAATTCCTTTAGTTAAATCCAAATTAATAAAAAGCCAATATGTAGTCGTCATCAGCCATTTTGTGGCAAAATTTTGAAGTTGTTTTATATTTCTGTTTTAAGTTTATAGAAAGCAACGTTTTTTTTCTGACAAATCCGATTTAACCCTTTAATATTTAATAAAAATTTAAAATTTAAAATCATGAAAAAAGTAATCAGAAATGAAATAAAATTGTGTGTATTGAAATTGGGTGTTAATCATATGATGCTACAATGTATTGTTTGGCTTGTATTAGGAATTACAGATTGAAAATTTTTTAAATTAACTAAAACACAAAGATTTTAAGGAAACAATTCTATTTTTAGTTTTAACATTTTGATTTTAAGATTCAAATTTAAAGCGAAATTAGATTTTAAGTATAATAAGTTGGTAATCATAATTGGTTCTTAGAATTTGTTATGAATGAATTAACAGACATTTTTTTTCAAGATAATTTGTATAGTTTTAGTGATGTCTGTTACACAGCCAGAATAAAACTGTAAAAATTGCAATGTTGACAGTATGCAGTATTTTAACACCTCCACTCAAAATTGACCAGAAATTGGCAATACTACCAACAAAGGTTTTGGGCTCTAATTTTTGTCAGTTACCTATAGAACCCATATTAAAAAAATTCTGACTTCTAGACCCTTCCCACAGGAGAACATTGTATTTTGTTTGTGCTGTACGAATATAAATAAAACGTTTTGTAAACAGGCATATAATTGTGGGTATTTCTGATTGTTATGACAATTTGAGGATGACAATAATGATCTTAATTAGTAAATAGTAAATATTTTCTTTAATTCAGAGAATTAAACATACACTGAGCTTTAATTTCACAAATCGATGTAACTAAAATACATAATCTATAAAAACAAATCATATTATCTGAAAAACCCAAAAAACTAAATTACAATCAAGGTACTTTATACTATGTGTGTTTGCAACCTTTAGAAATATAATATCTGATGTCTGTACATAAACTGTCGTCTTATTTTGCCATGACCTCAGTTTTCATTAGTTGATATTTCGATAAAAACAAGCATGAATTTAAGAATGAAATACAACTGATATTAGTTATTTTTTAATGAAGGCACAGATTCGTGATTTCAAACCCAGTCGAAAAATCATTAGAGACCTTATTTAAGATTGGGCAAGGTTCAAGTATTATATGTTTTCGTTGTTTGAAGGGAAGATAATAGTTGAGTTAAAATATTTGAGTTTGGTTATAAGATTTGTAAAAATGGGCATTTATGATACAATTTGTTGTATTTTTGCCTATAACACAGCGAACTCTAATCATGATGCATGCATCATTACTAATATTGGCACTTTTAGAAAACGTTAACCTTTATCGGAAAGTGGATTATGCATCAAATGTTTTAAAATTATTTCCCTCAGCCAGACAGTCATAATTTGCTTCCTACTACTGGGATTTATCTAATGGTTTAATGAAAGCCACCGTGCTAATCCTTGCTATAAAAACGAGCTATTTCTGCAGAATTCCTATCAACTAACGTCTTTATTAGAAAGTTCAATATTTTCAATATTTATGCTGATTACGACTGTTACAAATATTTACAAAATAGAAAATTCAAACAGCTCATGGATATAAAAATGTGCAAAACTCTTTATCATTTCAATATTATAAGCATTTTCCAAACTGGTCAATGTACCAATCATGTATTGCAAACAAATATATGAAAGCGGATTACTAGATACTTTTGAATTAAATTGTTATTGTTCCTGCTATACCGTTGTTTGTTATGCAATCCATATAAAGTTATTATAAAAAACGCAATTATTTTATTGATGTAGCACCTGAACGCCGATACACTAAACTACATAAAAAATCCCACACTTCCCCTCTCATTAATTGTAGTGCTCACGATAAATAATGAGTGATGAGTAATAAGGAACAACAGGGAAACACAAGCGTTTAAGTTTCAATTAAACTTTAAAAGTATGTAAATTTTAACATCTATACAACTTTTGATTGACCAGCTACAATTACTAAATACCAGTTTATAAAAATTGGTTATATATCTATTTTTCTTTTTAGCAACGTTGTGATGGACAGTGATACATTGAAAATGATAGGGTGAAGGTAAATAAAGCGATAAACTACAATCATATGGAATTTATGATAATAACGATGATTCATTTAAATGAAATGGAATCACTGTATTGTATTGCAATGTATTATTTAGGGTTAGATTTCAGATTTACGTTCTCAAAGTGGGAATGTTTCCAAATTAAGGTTTTAAGGCTACCTGAAATAATAAAAGCACATATTTTGTGAATGACTGTGAAGAAAAATACTTTGATGAAGAAAAACTAGAAATTCTACAGCATTTCGAGTCATTGCTTACTAATTTCTCCGTGAAACAGAGTAATTTGACAATTGGGGCAATTCTTACGCCGATCAGATTTACTTTACTACAATTCCGTTTTCCAGTTTCAAATAGGTGTTACATCTTCATGCGACGTAGTTGAACAAATAGATATAATTATCAAACTAGAGCAATATTCATATTAGAAGGTAATCTCATTGCAGCTATTTTACTTAAACCGTAAATAAATTAAAACCACTATTTTTTTGTTTTATAATTTCCTTATTATGTTCAATTTGTATGTACGTGGGGTAAGTGTACACGATATTTTAAAAGTTTTCGTCCGGTAGGGCATAGAGAAAAAGTGTTGCATAACTTTGCGAAAACTTTTTTTAGCATTGCAACGATGGGTATTAAAACAATTCATCATAAAATTAACGTATAAGAGGTCTTTTCATGTATAGAATGTATAGATCCACTTTTTATTACTTGAACCATGAGACGTCATCGTTTCCTGTAATTAGTGCTTTTATTCAACTAATTTTGCAGAAGCACCTACACTTTACACTAGTTAGAAATGAATTTAATGAATAATATACAAGGTTATATTCATATTTAGGGGATTCAAGCTGGAATTACATTTAACCTCAGGTGTTGAAGTTCAAACATCGCAATTCAATGCTCATTACGCCAAATAAATCAATTTTTCTTTAGGGCATTTCTTACGCCGATATGACTTACCTGGCTACCATGTAAGTTCATATACCGTCAAAGAAAGACTAGCCGTGGCAACAACGAGTTAATGAGGAAGGACTAAAGCGTAATATGGATAGAAAATATTGTTGGCGGGGCCGAAATCTGGGAAGAGTCATTACCGCCTGTTTACTGAAGCCGTAAATTACAGACAATTTTTACTTTTATGTTCATCGATTTTGTGAGCATTCCATGTCTTTAAATAATTATATAACAAATTGGTGGTTTGAGTAACTGTAGATTAGATTCTACGGGACGAACGGAAAATCAAGAAAACAAAATTGAAAAAAATGCTGTATTTACTCGTCAACGCGGCGTTGGAATATTTTAACAGTTTTGGAATTGCTTGGTAATATAAAGGCTTAAGGAATATATACTTTTCAAGAAGCAAATACGATTTTAAGTTCTTCTAAATTGTTAGCTGCTCTCACTGCTATTGTCCTTTGTCGATTACAGTCGAAAAAATTACAGTCCTCTGTCGTTTTCTCATTTGCTGTGAACAACAGTTAGATTAATTGATATTAAAAACATCCATAAACGAAGAATACAATTAAATATACTTATTTAATTGTAGTTTAAAAAACGTGCTCATCGTGGGAATGCAAAACTATTGCATCGGAATTGGATTTATGGACGATCATATAAAATGTTTGAATACAAATGATTTTGCCAATATTCATTACGTACGTACCTTAGATTTATGGTTACAAGCCACTTTTACATGTTTAAATATAAGAACAGTCTTTTTTGGAAGAAAACTCATCTCAAAAAGTAAAAGTAGCGATAATCTGTGTTCAATTTTATCTAAATTTTCGTCTTTTTGTATAATGTTTTGGATTTTTAAGATACTAGTTACAAGGAAAGCTAAATTTTAGATATAATAAGTTCTTGATTTTGTTTTTTTTTTGTTTTTAGGCCGGTTTCACAGATATTTTTTCAATATTAAGGATTATTATTGCGTTTTTGAACCCCTTGTGGAACCCCTTAACCAAACCAATCAAGAATAAATCGCAAAAAATTTAAAGTTGAGAGAAATGGAAAATTTTCACGTCAGTACATTTATTTTATACGTAATTGGCGAAGTGTGATAAAATCGAGATAGTCGACATACGTTGTGTATTCTGATAGCAAAAATTACTGTAAGATAAAAATTGGCATTGAAAATGGATTTCTAATGAAAGCAAATAGTCGTGACTTTAAACAAAACAAAAATCATTAAAAACCTTATTTAAGATTGGACTAGGTATAAGTACTATACTTATATGATTTTTGATAAAGAGAAGAAGCGTTTCATTTTTCAGTCAATCTTATTTTCTTTATCACACGATTCAGGTTTTTTCAAAACTATCTGCCTGCTCTGCATCTTTGTTTCAGTTAATCTAAATGTTTATCATGAAAAGTGTCCATAATACAACAAAAGGAAATAAAGGCTTAAAAACACTTTATTATCATGTATCTCGGAATATTCTTCCACAAAAAATCCAAAGCCTGAAATTGCATTCAGAAAATTGATGAAACATCTACATTTTTAAAAAATATATGTTTTTTCAGATACAGAATCAGAATCTTAACTTCTTTCGGCAACTAAAAAGGGTTTCAAATCGTTTTTGCGTTCTAATTCTTTTTCCACAGAATTGTAATGAGCTGTCGTTGATGAAAGTCAAATCAATAACTTCAATCTTTCAGGTAAATACAGCTGTAATAATTACAGTTATCCTCTTATATAAATTATGACAAATATAAAGCCAAACCACTTCAATATGGATACAAAAATATGAAACTTATGGTTATCCTATTATTTTTTGATTTATGTAGAACAACGAACAACAGAGAGATTAAGCTGGGTTACAGATTTGATTAATTAATTTTGATACAGGATTAATAGTTTTATCAGTTATTTGACTTGAGGAAATGAAAAAATCTTATCCCAGATACTACCAAAGCGAAAAAATGGAATTCGGCAAATCTTGGTAAAAATTGGAATTAATAAAATTACAAGCACCAAAGAAACACGAAAATAAAATACAAAAACACAATTAAATGTTAAAAAATAAAGAAACTATCCAAATTGATCATTAAATCCAAAGCAAATAATATTGCAACAAAATTTGTAGTGACTATTATAGCTTTGTAATATTATTGTATTGTAATATTAAAATGTCAGTAATCGTAAATACATCTGATGTCGAATAACAGTTCAGAAAGATGAACTGGCGGATTTGGCGTATTATTATGAAGTAAATAAATAGGATATTATGGTTTAAAAATGTCCATAATGACATAAAAGGTCAACTAAATGTAAGTGCTAGGCCTTGTTAATAAAAATATAGGAGCAGACGAATTCTTAAACCAATAGTAAATAGTTTGTTATATACGTAGATCTATTGAATCCAATGGCTTTTAATTTATCAATGTTATACTTAAATTGTAATTTCATTCATTTTAATTGCTAAAAATATTTGGTAGTCGTCCAATGAAAAGGTTTATTCAAATTAATCAACAATTCCTTGGACAACTGATGCTAATTGTGGAGTCCATTAATATTTGATCATTAACGATTTGTTTTAAATTGATGACCGAGGTGGATCTGAAAATCTGGCACGCATTGAAATTACCAATTTTAGCTCTGATTTCTCTATTTTAAATTGATATTTACAAACAGGTGAGCCAAACCTTAATTCTTGCTGATGATGCCATCAAAGAAAATCGAGTAAAAAATACCGATTGGCGTCAAATACACTGAAACGGAAAAAGTTAACATGTTGTAATATTGCGGTTCTTTAATGATAATGCGACATTTATTTCAGATTTTTGAAACAAGTTAATTGCAAATTATACAAAATTGAAACTTGGTTTACCAATTTTATATTTTTAGGTTTGAGGATAAAACGAGTCATATTTGCAGCATATATCTATATTTGGGATACATTCAGTATTCCTGGCGAGAGATCTTTACAGATGGCGGTACAAATATCGGATTGAGTCATCCAGGAAGACGCTTTAGAGATTACATCTTTATGAGTGATAACTTAACCTTTACTATTAAAACCACATATTTTGTGAATGATTACAAAGAAAAATATATAGGATGGTAAAGATGATGAGATTCCAAAGCATCACGAATCAAGTCTCATCACCTACTAAAAAAACAAAATAATTTGTGCATTTCTTACGCCGAGAAGACTTGATTCATTTCATGCGGTTTCATATAGCATTCCGGCATTACGTTAACGATGAGTTACCAATAGTATTAAACAGTAGACTGGGCTGAACAGTATTTTGAAAAAGATTTAAAACTGAGTCATTGCAGTCATTTACTTCAATCGTAAATAAATTACAAACACAACTTTTATGTTTATTGATTTCACAATTTTGTCACTAACCCACGCCGTTTAATAAATCATATTGTAAACTGGAATTCAACGAAATGTAAAATATATAACAAAATATTATCATGATGAAAAGAGAATGATGGGAATGTAATCGAAACAAGATCTATACTGAATTCTTTAATCAGACATTCGAATATTATAAATATTGTTTGGGTAAACTCATGAGCAACAAATACTGTAAAAACACAATTTTTAATTCTACAGCATTGTGTATCGCTTTGGTTTTACTGTCAAAAAATATAAACCTTTTGTGATTGTCAACTATTTAATTTTTCAATAATTGATTTTTGGAAATTATTAATAAAAGATAAAATAATGGATTACAATTTGTATTATTTTTTTAAAGTACAATGAAAGCATTATTGTTTCTAGCAGTTTTAGAGAATCAGCATGTGACTACAAAGCTATTGGTTTGCATTTGGTATTTTTGTTTATAACGTCCAATTTACTAATCGTAAGTTTTTTAATAGAAAAGATTACAAAGTCTAATTCCGTACGTATCTTATGTTTATGTTTATAAAACGATTCTGTAAATAAATATAAGCACACGCTTTGCCCAAAGAAACTGCAACTCAGCAAGTAAGAGAAGGGCAAAGTTGAGTCCATTGTTTTCTAAATTTCCTTTATTTTCTGTATTTTGTTTTGTTAAGATACAAGTATTGGGGTTTTAAATTTGTTAGGTAGTTAGTTTTATACATTTTTAAGCGCGCGTTTAAATAAAAGATTTTTATTATGTTTTTAACACCGCATGTCATGCATTCCAGATTAAATTGGACGAAATTCAGTGTTGAGAATTTTGCAAATGTTTGAAACTAGTAAATAAAATCAATGCAAAATAGGCAGAGTGTTTAATTGAAGAATGCAAAAATGCATTGAGTTAATCTGATTGCAATTGAAAGAAATAAAAGGGACACCGTGGGAAAGGCAACAAACTCCAGAATATTTTATTCGGTATTTATCACTAGTTATCACAACTAATTCTCAGGAAATTCTGCTTCAAGAAGGAATAAATAATAGTGAGTACAATGCCAAGGAAAGAATCATTTGTATTTGTTTTAATTCAGCTTTAATTTTAGAATAAAAGCACAGAATCGTGATTTCAAGCGCAGTCATAGAATCATAGAAGCCTTATTTAGGGTCTGGCTAGGTGTAAGTATTATGCATTAGTTTTTTAGATATTGGAGTTAGGTTGTACCGTTTGTAAAAGTTGGTTGATTATGATTCAATTTGTTGCAGGTTTTGTGCCTTTAAAATAGCTATTTCAAATTAAGATGTAAGCATTATTATACTCAGTTCTTTTAAAACGGTGGCTTTTATCACGGATGCATTACTTTTTAACGAGACGGGTGTAACCCATAGAAGCGAATATCGGATACGTAGTGACTCATACAATAACGTGACACAAACTT
>JAQFYG010003782.1:0-12011 GCA_034694325.1 Entomobrya corticalis | reverse complement strand
CCCCCAATATTGAAAGGCAGTGAAATTGTAGCATCTGATACAGCATCATAAAGCACAGTTAACTCCTTGATGTTAATCAATGTGCCATATACCCATAAAAATGTTATCGCGGAGATGACGGCGTATTTCTGTTTAAGCAAAGAGAAAGCTGTACTTCATACTTTGTTTAATGTTTCGAAATAAAATATTTTAATTATATCAATTCCAAGACATACCCTCCAATTACTATTAATTGGTGTGATAGAACATTTATCTTGAACAAGGTTCACAAAGATATGCAGTTTGCTAATTGTACAGAAAACAAAGTAGGTATTGGTAAACGCATAATTGAGTTCGATAATGGATTCAACAATTGAGAAAAATTCAGATGATGCTTTAGCATTCGAATTTTTCCTATTTAGAATTCTATTTCCGTAACAAAAGAGAAAGAACACGTTATAACACAAATAGTTTATGACACAAAATATTTTTTGGATCCCGGATCGCACCACTTCATAGCGTTGGGTTTCTTTCGTATATTTTATTCGTAAAGGCATAAAGCCAGTGTAGTACGCCAGGTTGAAATATGCTTCCAGGTAATAAAAACCATTATGATTTGCATCGGTATAAAATAAGAAATTTGTAGTTTGACAAACTACTGAAACTATATTTAACTTTCCCATTATGCAGTTAGTTTTTGTTTTATAAGAACAACATACATAATCCATAAAATGTAGGAATCATGAAATTGTCTCAACTTCTTTCTTTTATGGGCTCTTATGTTTAAAAAGAACGAATTATATGTAAGCAATGTCTGTCACAAACTATGTCCAACAACTGCGACCTTCGTAAACGTATCTAAATAAATATTATGAAAAGTCCATTTTATCAAATCTTCAAAAGTAATATATTCTGATTAATAAAATTAATGCAAGTGTCAACGTAATGTAAGCAACAAAACGGTAATTTCAAAACGACATATTCTATTTGCACATAGGTAATCTATAGAGCAAAGAATATAATGTCATACGCCACTGCTAGACAATTTATCATGACAATAATAGCGTTTGCTTGAACTCTGCAGAGACATAAAGAGTTCATTATTTGGCAACTGAAATTTTCACAAAGGCAGCCATCACAAGATATAGCGAAAATATGCACGTATGATATTTATGCTCTTAATACTAAATCATTCTAACGGAACATTCAACCTCCATATCCTACAAGTGTTCTGAATACAATAAGCGCACCAAAGTAAACACCTAATGGCACATAATAAATTACATTGAAATCGATTCACTTCGTAATGAATCATTTTATTAATAAAAAATACTTGTCCGATTCACAGTAAATTCAAAACCTCTACAATCGTTTATGACTATTAAAATTCACCGAACGAAAAATATATATGATTGTATACTGTATGTTTGCATGAATACAAAACTACTCTACAATTAAATGCATTGAAAAATATTACATAAATACATATAATATATTCTAACCCTAGCAAATATTTTAAGACGGAAAGATTTTATTATTCACATTGACCACTTCGATTTGATTTAAGGTAATTTGTAATAGTGGATGTTGAAATTCCATAAACGAATTGATTAGTCCGCTAGAAGTATTTTCAGGAATGTCTTACGCTACATTCTTTAGCGTTGTAAACCTTTCCGATTCCGTATTCACTCGAAATCGTCAAAAGCAGTTATTCGTCCATTGTGACAATAATAACTTTGGGTTGGCAATGGAATGTCTGCTTCACCAATTGAGAGACCAATCTAAACCAATAAATACATTCCGTTATTTTAATTGTTAAAGCTTAAAACATCATTCTCATTGATTGCTCAATATTTTAACCTTTACCTCTAATGTCGAAGTAAACTCAGAGAAACGTTGTGCCAAGTCAGTGTTCGACTTCATAAGTTGATTTAAACTACAAAGGAAAATATTTGATTTTTAGTGAAAGTAAGGTTTGCATAGTATAATTAATATTTAATATAAATTGACACCAAAATAATTATAGGCTCCTTTTACCTTTCTTCTTCCCACAAGGAATTGCACAAAAACTTCTCACAGACAATTTGGCTGACGCTCCCGTCAAATAAAGGTACTCCAAAATGGCAATCCAACAGTGTCCAGTCATCAAACCAACTCTTATCGTTTTTATCTTTAACATTGTGTATACCTCCGGTAAATCCGCCTGAAGTAACGGATTCTGTTTTCGACTCTTTGATGTTAAGGTCAAGCCGGAGTGACTCAATTTTTTGTTGTCTTGAATCGAAACCAGTCGGTTTTACTGTGTTTGGCTGATCTGTGGATGTATTACCCAATTCTAGTTCTAATTCTTCCTGATACAATTTGGCACACTGGTCACTTTTAAAACCATTCTCTGGTTCTACAATAGTAGTTGTGTTTGTAATCACATGAAATTCTTCCTCTTCATCTTCACTATCTGATTCTTCAGGCAAGCTAGTTAATTTTGCATGATGTTGACTATCAGGTACTGCCAAAACGGGATCACTTAATACACAAAGGTAATTATCAGCCGTACTACGGCTGGAAATTGAAGAAGAACCTCTGGTATTCATCATTGTAATGTATCCACAATTTTTCTCCAAATCCAACACGCGAGCCAGCTTAATTATGGCCGGGTGCTTTGCCCATTTCTTGTACGATTGAACTATTGGCGAAATGGAACTAGAGTTGTCCTTGGTATTATCGGTCTTTCCATTAGCTCCGTCACTAAAAGGAAATGGAACAATGACCACTGATGATTCTCCTTCCATCCCATATGCCTGAAACATAATCAAGATTTATTTATTTAAAAATCACCAACACATAATTATGATATGACATGCAACGTGACATATGTATATCGAACCTGAATAAACACAGCAGAATGCGGCAATGCATCATTGAGTGTAAACAAAGCACTGGATGCTGGCATCACGCTTGGATCATGGCCCCAACTAGTTAACAGAAATTTCTCACTATGTTCCAGTTCTTCCGGTAGCTCGTACAAAACAGAGCCTACAAATACACAATTTCAATTAGATTTTTAAATTTCTTTGGAAAAATATTAATTTAAACGTAAGGAGCAATTTAAGTTGAAATTAACCTTTCGGCATAAGGAGTGAGGTAGGACCACTGTTTGTCACAGAGTACAGAAATAGTTTAAACCACACAGAGTTGACTTGTGGAATAATGGGGCCGAAATGAGGAAGAGTGTCACAACATATAGGTGTCACTTCATAGCTCAACGGAGCCATTGATACCATAAACCTACAGAAAAGTTCATTTGTTAAGTAGGTATTAGTAAAGTTAATGACACTAGGTACGCATTATTATTAAATTCGCATAACATAATCGTAATATTAACTAACTGATAATTTTTATTTAGTAATCGCGATAACGTTGATGACTCAAGAGCAAGTAAACTTTCGCAGCGCAGTAAGTCGACGCCCATTGATCCCATATCTGGGTTATTCCTCAGGAAAAGAATAGCTTTCCGTAGAGTCATTGCATGTTCGAAATATCTTTGTGCCTCCCCCTCTCCTTCCGCACAAGATACGTTTTCAAGTTCAGATAAAAAACTATCTATGGACTCGTCCGTCATTTTCCCAACTTCAAACATTGTAACCGCATGATTTTTCAAGCCAGGGCTAAGGTTACCCATCATTAAAAATGCTGTCAAAGTAGAATCGTACAGAAATGCGATACGCTTGTTTGGGTTACAAAAACTATTGGAATGAGGAAGGGTGAAAATTGCTGAAGTTTCAGATGATCCTGATGCGTTTGTTGTTGCACTGCTTGATTGTATCACTATATCACTTTCACCAGAGACGACCGACTTCAGTTCCTTGTCTAGAATAGACTCATCTGGAGCTATATAGGCCGATCTAGAAAAATAAATTCGGATGGGGTTTATAAATATTTATATAAGATACGTTTCAAATTTAAAACGAGAACAACTATATTTTTCAAAATATGGTATTACATACTTGTTTTTGGCATTGATTTGGCTTTGAAATTTTTTCCAGCTAGGATCCATTGTAGCATAATCAAAATCTAAATTTTTCTTGTAGGCGAATCCCAAGCGACAGTACAATGAGACGGCATTTTTCACTAACTGCGAATCTATATCGAGCACATCAGCCAACTGCAAGGAAAACATTAAAAAATTAATAATTATTTGCCATTAAATCTTTAAGTATTTCTCAAAAACCATTTTATTGCAAAAATTAATCATTATTCCAAATTTACCTCGCCCACTGATGTATGTTCGTCAATTGAAACAAAAATTTTGTACAATAGCGTTTCAAAATAATCGCCTAACACTCGGTTCATCACGAATCCCTCTAATGGTGGAACAACGATGTAGTCATCGTTGTTTATAGGAACATCCACGTATATCAGTCCTTTCTTATACAATGAATGTACGCAGTCATAATCAAGTGTTCCAGCAGACTGACCCCCATGATCAATTAAGTGATCTATAATTTTTCTTTCCGTGGGTTTAGTGGCGACAATATCTTCCTCTGTAATGTAACCATGCTGGATTATGAACCAAGGTTCAATCGAAACGGTTGTTGGTTTTGTTGGCAATAATTCTCGTGGGGGTCTTCTTCGAAATAACTTTCTGCTTGAACGGTGCTGGTTCATAAGATCTATATACTGGTTCCTTCCAATTCCCAGGAGCCGTAAACCTTGGATCAAAATATTAAAATTGTATTTACTGTTCACAAATTAGTTAATAAACCAACTTAATACTCAGTTGTACTTAATACTCACAGTCTGCCGCAGTAAAGTTTGGCAAAGAATCGTAACTCTTTTCCTGCTCCATAATCTTTTCTATTATGGATATGTAGTATTGAAATGGCGTTATTCTCAGGCCTTTAACAATCCGGTCAGAAAGATGATATGGATAAAGCATCAACTTGTTTTTACTGTATGCGACCACGTCTTCATAATATTTTGGCTCATCTTTTAGAATTGTTTTCACTAATTATAAAATTAGAAGGAATCAGTTAGATGTAGTATTACGGAAAACATGAAAATTTGCTTCGTGATTAAATACTGTTCAAATTTGTCCCATTTTCATACCTAAATTGTCAGAATATCTTAGCTGATTCCTCACACTGTAGACAACTACTGCCTTTTCATAGCCTTTCTGCGAATTGCCAAGTATCTGTAAGATAATAAATATTAAATATTGGTTGCATTAAATTTGAATTGATTCTCTTAATTTCTCATTTGAGCTCTCAATAGATAGTTTAACCAATAAAATAATAAAAAGTTGTCAGTGGAATTACATATCAAAAGGAATAAATGAAACTGTTATGTCGTTACCTCCTTCGCTTTAAGTGGGAGACTACTCCAAGGAACCTTTTTGGTGATGAACTGCTCCACTTCCGGATTTGAATCCATTTTTACACATTTGCTAAACTGGCATTTAGAATTATTGCAGAATTAGAATCATTTGGCGCACTTTCAGCCTCCAGTTTTTGATTGTCACCTCACACAGCAGTCAGGAAGATGAATGAAACACTTTATTCAAAGTTTATACTTCAGTCTTAATAATGTTTAGAATTCGCCCATTTTCATCCTTAGGGTCAGGGGACAGAGGAAGGTGAAACGCTTGATGTTGTGCATTAAAAACCTTCAATTAGTGCATTTACTTTAAGTCATTTGTGCATACAATTTGTATACAATGTGCATTTCGCATTACTGTATTGTCAACTGTATGCATTCAAAACTTGCACGTTTTGTTTATTTCAAGTTGTAAACACAATAAGAAGCCGTGTAAACTAAAATGTTAATTTCATTTAACTACGTTGTACGCATTATCCTATACAGCTCTAATTGGCTCTCTTATTTTTTTACATAAATACTCTTAATCTTTGCAATTAAGCCAAGCCTATATTCTTTCCTGCACTCCGTATAAACCCCAGAGTAAGTTTTCTTAATGATCACCTCCTCCTACACCTAAAAGTAAGATGCAAATTAACAAGACAAACAAAATAGCAAGTAAAATCTCTATTATTTTTAATGCATCCTTGCCTAGCTCTTAGTTTTTTAAAGGTGTATCGTGCTTTTTGCTTTCATGTGAATTGTCTGAATTGTGTGTATGCACTATGCACTGTGCTGCGATGTTATTGTGATGAGAAGGCTGAGAACATATGACAATTCCCCAGGCCGTCATACAGCTTTTTAATGCTTGTTTCTGTTCTAGCCTTTTGTTGTATGCGTATTAGATTTGTAGATCATATTTGCCTAAAGCAAGATTAAAAAACAGCAGAAATTTTATTCAGCAAGCAACAGTCAGAAAGTCAGAAATAAGGTGAAGCCATCATGCTTCATGTTAAAAACAGGTCTAATTGAGTAGATTAGAGCATATTTACGTATTACAATGAAATGGTATAAGGCTTTTGCTATGATTCCATTATTTCCATTCACAAAAGTGCCAAATGAAGTTGCTGGTATCACAGCTCAGTAAATTTTGCATGGTTTACCTTTACCTTAATGTAGCTGTATTAAAAATACCTATTATTATGCGAACAGATTGTAATAAGAGGCATTTCGTGTATTATGATGATAATATATAGCTTTATATTGTGTCATGTAATTATATTGGTTTTTTACTTTCTATTTATCAAGCTCATCGTGGATGTGCTGCTTTGCAAAATTGCAAGCGTTATATTTTATATCTTCTATCTACCTATATCGACCCACACAATCAGTTTCAACTTTCAGCAAAAATGACAGGCGTGCGTATTGAGTATGGACATTTAGCATTAGGTCATTGGGTTTTTATACCAGGTTTGTGTTTAACGAGAGATTAAAGTTTTTTATCTGTGGCATTGCATGATACCCAGCCAAACTTGGTTTGATTTGGGGATTTAGGATTATTATTGGGGAATATTTCCATGCAATTTGAAATGTACGTTACTTATGTATGCTATAATGTATAATAGCTAGCTGTTTGCTGAATTACTATTATTACCAATATGCATCCGTTGTTGTAAACTGTTTAATATTTTATATATTCTTTTTGTCAGCCAAGTGATTGCCAAATCACATAGCAAGCGTTGAAGCTACTTTATTGAGCCGGGCTTATTTGTTATGATGGCATAATTATGTGTAATGTTGTTATTCAGGACCTATTTTTATTTCCGCTTCGCAAAAGTAATTTACATTTCATTCCATGCCAAATATCACAGCACAGAGCACATTTTGTATGAGTTCAAAAAACATTTGCCTACTTACGAGCTATCCGTCTGTCTCATAAGGTGCCAACTAACAAGGAGAGCCAAAACAACGGTTGAACCACAAAGAAATTTAAGGAAAATGCTTTCTCCAGCAGTCTCCATCCAAATAGTGAACAGTATATGCGTTACCCTTTTGGCTTTTGTAGGAAAAACTCTTTTGAGCAAAGACAAACCGATTCGATATAACGAAGCATAAAACTATGTCAATACCGATAACTGCTGTGGTTGCTAATTGTTCTATGCAGAAACTGTCTTCATGAGATATAGTTACTATATGAAAAAAAGTTATCGCATCGTTTTCTCCATGTTTTCCAATTTCCTACTAGAAATAACCGATGTCCAATATGTTCAAATAGAAATACGACACTGTTAATGTACACGTTTACCCATTAGCCTTGGATGTTTTACTTAATTGGTACTATTTACACTTACACCCGTTTTGATAAAACAAACAGTGTAACTGCATTATGAATGACTGTTATGTTCTGGGGCATAAAGATACAAAGTTGGCTAAAATGTCAATAGTGATTCTTTACCATGCATCAAGGTTTCTTTACTACACACCCAATATTTGCTTTTCTTCGCGTGTCATAATAATGGCTAGTTAGTACCTTCGTATTGGCTGAATTACTTTAGTTTGAAGACATGAGATAAATTGGCACTTCATTTTTACATATAACCTTATTGCTATTACCTCTCATTTTTGGCAATAAAATATCGGAGCGAGTTACAGACGGGGAGATGACTTTAGCAGGTGCTGTTGTAAATAATGGAAGTTAAAAGCAATCATTATTTTCCGACTATAGTTCTGATTGTCCATTTTTCATTCACATTTTCTGTTTGGTCGTTTCCCTTTAATTCAAAAGTAGACTTACTACACGAAGAAAATGTTCGTCTATTGGAAAAGCCTGCATGATTGTATGATGTGCACTACTGCAATCCATTATTACATTATTTGGAATAGGAACAAAGAACAACAATCCAGGTTTTGCCTAATAAATTTTCCAACACGTCGATGCCTCCCATCTGAAAAGCATTTGCTGATGTACTTGTTCCATTTTTTAGCTGTTTACAATGAGAAAATAACTTTTCTCCTACCTACCTTGTACCTCTTACCAAAAATCCATTTGGTGATTGGTGATGGGAAAAGCAAACTACCTATTATTATTGCTTTAACATTATTACACGTTGATAGTGTAAACAAGAGTTTCGTGCAACAACATTTTTTCATGTAACTTTCTTCACTGTAGGTGATCACCAAAGTAGATTGTTATTTTTGGTTGGTGGCAGCACGTCGGTATAATGATATGTGTTCCTATCGTCCTATCGTTTGTAACTGATTCAAATATATATGGGAGAACACTTTATATAGTATATTCTATTAAAATATCTTGCATCACCATATTTTTATACAACAATGTTGAGTGCTGCTAGTAAGGCAGTATTCCATTTCAATATTTTCCTTATACCAAAAGAATGATGGCATTCACTAAAATATAGAGAATGAAAAAAAATCGGCAGGTGAAAGCTCCTGTGACGATGACTGCAGCCACTTGATCAAGCTTTTATATAACGGATAATACCTGTAAGTACAAAATTACCGTTTTTTTCTGCTCTTACAATTTCTTCTCTTCTATGGCTTTAATAATATAAACTGTCGAATCTGCATTCTCGGCTTTAGTCCACATGAAAAAAGTTGCTGTATCAAAAAAGGAAAGGCAACAACAACAAAAAGAGAAAAAAGTACTACATTACTACATACTCTAATGACAAGACATATAAGTTGCAGTTGATAGTTGGCTCGGCTGGCTTATACATGCGAACAACATATTTTTATGTAAGCTATTTTTCTTTACATCCATATAAATGCTGGATGTGTGTAAAAACTGAAGCATGGCTCAAAAGCTCACCTTTGTTACTACTTTCACGTGCAAACACAAAATGGAATAATAGAAGTCCACTGCGGCAAGCGGTAAATTGTATCCGGTGTTTGCTCGTGCCTTTTACCATGGACAGTTTTTCATTCCACCTCTCACTCACTCACCATCATACTACCTCACCATGAGTTCTCAGCAACTGCATTATTACTTATTTCTGCTTTTTTAACTGAACAAATGTCTCTTCTTCCTCATCGTCAGTTTCAGTTTTCACTCCTTCTGCTTTCCATCAAAACAACATAATATTATTATAGTTTCATTCAACTTCTTTGCTCACGACCAGTCAGTCATACGTATAATTTCATTCTAAGAATATGCTAGACTGTTTCCTTTTAAACATGACTTTTTATCGTGTTCGCTTTTTCATGGCATGATTTTCCTTGCTTCATTTTTATGCTTAGGACAACTTGAACAAACTGCTTGGTTTGGTTTCTTGGAACAGTGAATAGAATGAAATTTGATTCGTGATTTTTTGTTGAGTAATCAAGTGAAAGTCAAGTGAAAGTGACACAGGTTGTTAAAATTCTAATCAGTATCTCCACAAGTCATTTTCAATTCAAAAGTTTAGACCAAATGTGTTAAATCTGCGTTAAAGTTTTTGTAAAGAGAACAAAGTGCCTTCATTTTTCTACTAAATCATCAATAAAAAGTATATTGTGCAGAGTGCAGTCTATTTAAAATGCCTTCTCTGTGGAGTTGGACAAGTAGCGTCTGTAGACAAAAGCGTATTCTCATCCTCTTGTGCACGTTTGGAAGCTCGTTTATCGCTTTCAACTACTCGCTACTCTCCTCTTCAACCACTACAACTAACCCAACTTTAAATTCGTTTTCAACCGGTAAAATTGATGATGGTGTCAGTTTTACGGGAAAACAACCTAAAAAATATGAAGAGTTTGTTATCACTCAAAAGCAGGGTGACCAACAACAGTCTACGATACTTTCTCTCAAAGTACCTGTTTCCTCTTCATCATTATCATCATCTTCAGCAGTTGCCTTATCTCGATTGAAAACAATATCAAATGTGGCCAAAAACGATTCAATATCGTCATCTTCATATAATGAACCAAGTACATTTACAAGTTATTTTAATGCATCACCCATTTCTTCTGTTTCACAATCGCAAGAGTCGTCGCCAGTATCTAAACACGCACAAAAATCATTCGCGTCGGAACACCGGAAAGCGACTTATAACCAACTTGTGACGATAGATGATCGTTCTAGACTAACCAATAAGATTAGAAACAGGGTGAACTTTCTAAGTGCAATTGAACAAAATGACGATAATAATAATATTTCGATGAGCAGTAGTAATTTCCGAATAGAAAATAATCGCATTTCTACTAGTTTCCACTTTAGCAAGACTAATTTAGTGAAGCCTTTTGATTATGATAATAATAATGTAAAGACTGATGAAATAAGGCAGCCAACCGTGACTTCATCATTCATAACACCATCGGAAATTATAGAATCAAGTATTATAATAAGTAGTAGTAGTAATGGTAAAAATGAGCATATAAATAATAATGTTGTTACACCCGACTTTCCAATGTTATCCAACAGTATTCAGTCCCCGTTAATTCAGCCTTCTTCGTCAAAATTATTTTCATCGGTAACAACGGCTTCACCGCCAGTAGAGTCATCATCACCTCAACCAAACCAGCTACAATCCTTTCATACTAACCGTGATGGCGGTGGTGGTAGTAGTAATAGTAGCATTAGCAATAATAATAGTAATCAGCAATTCTCTTTGACATTGTCTATTAGTTCATCCTCGAAAAGCAATTTACCTTCCCCATTTCATATTCCACCATGTAACACGACATTTCAATTAAGGAGGATTCAAAAGCGCAAGAAAAATTTAACAGTGATTGAAAATTTTATCATGGCCTGGAAACATGTCAAGTGTAATGAGACCATTACGTATACAACACACGGAGACTATCGTTATTTGGATAATTTAGTAGCCCTTGTGGATCGCTGGAACGGTCCTGTTTCTCTGGCCATATATTGTCCGGGCGAAGATTTGGATGAAACGTTGAAGCTCATAAGTTACTTAAAATTGTGTACTACTTCAAACATTGATAAATGGGTCACATTCCATCTCATTTATGACACCAGGTACATGAAAAGACCAGTGAAAAATTTTACAAAGCATGGAGACATTCCGTGGCTCGACACTTTATATCAAGAAGGTAAATACTTAAGAAATACATGCTAAGAAAATAATAATTAAAATGTTTTTGAAAGGCTGATTATGTAGTTTTGGCTAATAGCTAGTACCGAAACAAGGCAAATGGCAAACATAAAGTATTATAGCTGGAGCATGTATTAGTTGGCATTTGGCATTCACTCGGTATTCATTGGTTGTTTTACTTTTTGCAAGAAGGGTACATACTAGAATCGTCTACAAGCTTTTATATTGGCCATTATGATTATGAGTAAGTAGATTTCGGTATAAAAATTGGTTTTATAATGTTGCGTCCGGCAATTTTCTTTGGAGTGCCATATCGGTATAAGAAAAATGTTATGGAACCTGCAATATGCCACTCTTTTCATGTCTGTTGTATTGCCATCCGCAATTAATATTTGCATTCGTAGGAAACAATCCACATTCCCACTTACCACAATCGCTTATATTTTATAGATCAGGGAAAAACATGAAGTATAAATGCGCTATTATTATGAGCAGCCATTTCCTGATTTAAACATGAGGTTTCTGTAAAACCAGAATTGTACTTCACTGTAGAATTATTTGTTTGTTCTGACCGATCGCTTCAATGTTTCACCTTCAGAAACAAAAACTTATTAATATTTGCGAACAACA
>JAQFYG010003781.1:0-12012 GCA_034694325.1 Entomobrya corticalis | reverse complement strand
TACAAATATTTTACTTTTTACGGTTTTCTTCCTTTTTTTACGAATTGATACAAAATAAGACATTTTGAGACAAAAAATAATAAACAATGAATATAGAGAATTACAATACATGAATGAATATGCGTACAATCCATCTAGATCTCATTAAAATTTAGACTGGTATTTGTTCAATCGGACATGAAGTGGTCCATTTAATTTAATTTTGCTAACTCTGGATGGGAAACATCCGGAATTCAAATAGCTTGTTCAGTACCGATGTTACAACGGGAAAAGAATTCTCGGACTATGGAAAAATCTTCTTGAAGCTTAAAATACATAAAGACAGTGAAGTTATACACATGCAATTAGCTTTTTTAAATCATAATGTTAATTTAAAATAATTCTTCAACTCTAAATATCAAATAACCAGTGTAGTTACCACTGGTAAGCTACCAAGTGTAAGCGTACCAAGTAAATAACCATGTGGCAATAAAAGAAAGTAAATATATGCATTTTACTTAAATCAATTACTACTTATGTTTGATCATCATAATGGTTCGCTACTTCAAAATTCTAAAGCCTTGGCAATTGTCTGCAATGCCCAACCATTAAATTTTTGATTCCCAAAAGTGTTTTATGTTTTGTTACAAAACATAATCGGGTTTGCCACATTTTTTTACGGAAAACACGTCATTTATTCTTCTAGCAATGAATTTTTCGTCAAAGTGACTCGTAAACATTTTTTTCATTCCCATATACTTTAATCACAATTCTTGATTAACTGCACAATTTGGTGGAAGTCTTATGTAAAATCTTACTTTTCTCGTCTAAGTTATATATCTGGATAAAGTTATTCCATAAATGCAAATATATTTCAAAATGTATTAATGTACATTCATAAAATATTTTTACAACAGTTGTTTCGGAATCAGCGACAGAAAAGAATCTTGATATTTTTGTTGTGACAATTACTTTCTTAAAAGGATTTTTTGCGGGCACTTATTTCTTTCGTTAAATTGTTTTTCTTTTTGTCATGATCCCTTACCAATAGCAAACTGATTCATTTATTCCATGTACTAAGTTTACTTGAGATTGTGGAAATTACTAAAGAAAAAATTGGTTAGACTTAAAGCTTTTATCATATTTTTTGATCATCGGTGTTTTCAAATAGATGATGGAAGTCAGTCTATTTATTTATGTGTGTGTGCAGATGTTCCGTACTCTAGTGCTTAGTTCGATAAATTAAATAATAGATAAATTTATTTGCTTTTTAAGTGATAGTTTCTTGGAATTGAAATAAAATCCTTTGCTAAAACTACATCCGTTTTCAAAGCAATAACATATTATTATCGTTATATTTTTATACAAATTGTATGTATGAATGCAAAAATTGAAGTGGAAAGTTTTGATGAAAGATGCAAAATGGTGCTGATATCTTTACTCACTAATTTTTTCGAAAGTTTAAGAAAATTAAATGCAAGTAACAATGATCGGTTTTATACGCAAAGTATAACTAAAAGTTTCCTATGATGCACTGTCAATGCATATTTTGATTTATACTAACGCCGTCACACACAAAGTCTTGTTTTAACCGTTCTGCACAACGGTACTAGATTGCTCATATGGAGGTTTTGATGAAGTGAATAGATCAATGTAGCAATAAAAAACTCACGTGATTAAGCTTTAAATTTTGCAGAAGCAATAAAGTTTGGGGTTTATATTGTAATCCATGGCGTGAAATGTGATTATGCACGTCGTTTTAGAATAACGAGGAAATAGTTGATATTGATTAAACTCTTCTTATGAAGTAATGGACAATATCAATATCAACTCATTTAATAGTTCACGATAAAATAAATCACTGTAAATCAGTTTTTTAAATGAATCCAACCTTTTACTTTTTTTCTCCACATTTTGGAGGGCAGTGTCATGTGCCGTAAATCTGAAAAACTAGTACAAACGTACAGTAAGCCGATATATGCAAGTATTTATAATGTTGGTATGTGCTAAAAAATAAAATACCTGCACTTTAGATCCAAAAAGTAACGAAACGAAAATTAAAATAAATCGATTCAATAAAAATATTTTTATTGTAAAAAGCAATGAATTAAAATATTAATTGAAGCAAAAAAGATTTGTTTGAAAGAAAAGCATTAGAGCAAGTACTCCTTGGAAGTAAAATTCTTTACTCTTTAAAAGTTACGCACATTTCAACTAAATCAAGTTTACTTAAGGAAAATTTTTAGGATACTAGGTACAGTTTGCTTCACTTTTGATACTTTTTTATTTTCCCAGTAAAAATGACAAAAGTGGTAAATCCTGTGCCTTCGTCGAAAACCTGAGTATTATTATTTTAAAAATCGGTATGGAGTACGTACTATGTATGCAAAATACGTAAATGGATTATGATAACATGGGTAACAACAAGGACAATTATACTCAGGTTTTCGACGACGGCGAAGGATTTACATTTTTTGTCACTTTTACTTTTGTTTAATTTATTATTAACTGGATGAATAATATAAGAAAATGCTAAAATATCACGTAACAATAGTACCCTCTGCCAGAAAAAGATGTTTCTCGTGCTTTTCATTTTGCTGTTGCTACCAAAGATTACTGTTTTGTGGAAATTCCCAAAGTTTAACGACTATTTCTCAATAAAATATATTGGTAAACAGTTGCAAGGATAATCAGTTTCGAAATTCCTCCAGAATATGAGGTCAATTTAGAATTATTATGATGAAACTATGGAGACCACAAAATATAGTTTCAAATTCAGTGTTTTTGAGACCCCATTTCTAAAAAACCGCGATGAATTTAACGTGATGATGATATTATATATCGGTAATCATAATCATTGTGTTTAGCTGTATATTTTTCAAGTAACATAGAAACTCTGAAAACACCTTGTTGATACTGTAGGCTTTCATGACTATAAAGTTTGCTCACCGGCGTTGAAAGGAATGTTTTTTGCTTTAATCTGGCAACTGAACATAATTGTCAAATATTTAGAAAAGTTCAATGTGTACAATTGCATAAGTACATGGACAAATTGAGGAAAGATTAATGATGCAAGTTGTTTCAACTGTTAAGGTATTTGAATACTTTTTGGAGTGCGATTAAGGGATGATTTAAAGCAAAACACTTTTCTCACAGCTATTAATGCAATTCAACTGATTATAGATAATATTATTTCGAAAAATAATAGCTAGTGGGGAACCCGGTCGATAAAACCAATTCCATTAATTGTTTGAACGTAACTAACTTTGAGCCTAACTTATGTATTATAATATGTAACATCCTAGATTTAAAAGCATATTACGTTTAAAAATATTAAATAAATGAATGTAGAAATGAGTCATCGTTTTTTATGTCATTTTTACTTACTCTCCATATGCCAAACAAATTATGCTAAACTACGTACGTTTAGAGAAGAATACTGTTCGATTAGTGGAAAAAGCTCGTTAGTTCAGTTAATATATAAACATGTAAACAATTTTAGTCGCCTTTGGTCTTCTTTAGTTCAATTCAATCGATCTTTTCATTTACCACCGGAACTACGAATGTACCTGTTGAGCAATTAAATCTGTTTATGGCAAGCAATTATTTCTGTTAGCGCTGAAATGAAACTAATGTACTTCCCAGCGTGCTTGAATATTTTTAAAAAACGTTTCAGTATATATTACGCATGAAACGAATAATGAACTCTTTTGATTTATGTTTTCTTGAATGTTCTTAAAAAAATAGTGAATAAACACAAAAGTACTAATTTATATAAAACATTTTATCAAATAATTAGCACTTCAATGTTTACATACAATCTGAATGAGAAATATCAATGTCATTATATTATAAATGCTGTTGAATATATTTTGAAACATAATTTTGTAATAAGTTGAGCTGATTTAATATATATATTGAACTCTTGGAAAATGTACTAAGTTAATTCGGAAGTTTGAAGTATGATTACAATATTTAGAATGGAAAATTAATTTTAAGTAATTTCGATGATGAATTCATTCCTTTCTAATTACTCGACTTCCATGATAATATATATCATGATCATGAATCCAGCTTTGAAAATGATTTCCAGCGAAAAAGGCCATCATCTGAGTCACTTGTTTGGAATTTCTTGTTGTTTCTTTCTGAGTTCTAATGGACAAATGGGAATTTGAAAAGTTAAAGCTTTGGAACTTGTTTACGTTTTTAGAGTTTTGAAGTAATATTTCTATCATCATTCAACAGTTTCTCATCATCTAATTAGTAATAACGGCAAATAAAAATGATTAAACTTACTTCGGCGTCAATAGTTCACAAATATATACAATATATCAGGTTATACCAGGTTTGCTTCCCATTTGGCTTGATGTCCAACTAGGAATTTTGCTATTAATAATTAGTATTGATTTGATAATTATCCCTCAATTTACTTTATTGAAACTGAAACAAACTGGAAAATCATGACAATGAAACACATTTTAATACCAAAATAATAAAATTAACCTCATAAATTAATTGTTTAGTCGTCGTGCAAACCAATATACTGAATAAGTTTAGAACATATTTCAAACTGGAAATCCATTTCGGAATTGGTTCTCATTTTCAACACAAATCAGGATTTAACGGTACGAAAATCATCAGAATTATCAAAATATCTTTACAATGTATTGAAAACAAAGGAGTTATTGCTTTGTCATGAAGACTTACACGTACAATTGAAGCATAAGCTTAAGCAATAGCCAGCTTAAATGACGAGAGCCATTGAGCTTTCAAAACAAAAAACCATAAAACATGTTTTGTTCACTCAATATGAAGAACGCAGTTATTGTAGGCAATCGACCAAGGGCTAATACTTTTAAAATAACAATTGATTATAATAATGATAAAGCAGAAATACTGGAAGCATGATAGAATCTATCACTGCATCTTTTTTGTCAAGTGGCAATGTAACAATGACGTTGTAACTATCTACTATAGTACCCTCACTCATTTTTCTAGAACATTTCTGCTAGTCGGTGTCAAAAGAAAGCTAATGTTTTTATTCGGCTTATTCCAATATTTTTTGTCAACGTGTAAATGTATTTGTGTAACTATTTGAATTATGTAACAAATAGAATGCTTCTTTGAATGCTCCCACCAATTTTGAAATTAAAGCTTTTTCACATTTTGTGGATTCATCATACGTTATCTTCACAATTTGCTATTAAACACATTGGTACGATATAGCATGAAATAATGTTTTGCTGATGATTTCCCAATATTAGATCTTGATAAATTTTGTATCTAATTAAATGATCAATTCGATTAAACCACTGCAATGAAATTCGGAATGGTTGATTCATAATTTATTCTCAGCTTGTAAAATTTTATTATAGCGAAATTATAAAACAATATAACTCAATTTAAATTTAAATATCAATATTTGTTTATCAGGATTACCAAGTTAGTGTAAAAAGTAAATGCGTTCATTGAGTATCTCTCTGTGACGACGAATCTGTAAATTTCAAATTGTTATATAATTTATGACTTTGAATTTTTTATAGTTTCGTTCTGTTTCATTTAAATCCCGAATTTTTAAATGCTAAAATGCCTTTATTAACTGATGCCCATTTCAGTGTTCGGTGAGATATATAATCTTCAATTTCACTCTCTTTATTTTCCAATTTTATAACATCCTATTGGTCAACTACTTTAAGACGTTACGTTAAGCTCCATCACCCTCGTTTTTGAGCCAAACAAAGTATGTAATCGATAACCACGGATTACACAATCTGACTTTGGCAATATATTAAAAAATACAATTTTATGTAATATGCAATCTTTAATCCTGATGATTTGCAATTGTTTTATGCATACCACCCTTCCCCACCTTGCAAATTATTCATAAAAACTTTTTTAAAAAGTTTATTTATGTTAACATGAAATGCCGGTGATAATAAAAAATTAAAAAGGAACATAGTCTCTGAATCTGAAAAAAATTAGATTTGAAATAAAACAGGACATTGTTCTGAAACTGATCAGTAATTAGTGTAAAGTGTATGGAAAAACCGAAATGCTCATTCATGTAAATCCAACAAGAATAATTAGTTTTTCAGTGATTTCTCGTGTATCATAATCATATCAAATTGATAGTAAAATTGAATTAAAGGTTCGTTGACTATTATCCATTGACAAATATTGGTAAAAATTATAAGGCTGAATCCGTCGGGGAAATCCCCTAACAGATAGATATTTTATTGAAACCACAAAATAAACGAAATAGTAGTTTTTACACAAAATATTTATAAGAATATGAATTCAATTTTAGAATTATTATGATTAAAATATTTAGACCACAAAAATTAATATAGATTAAAAGTCACTTTGGAAAAAGCCAATTCCTAAAAACATGATAAATTGAACATAATAATATCGTAAAAAAACAATGCAAACATTAGTCAGTTTAAACGACTTGACTTAAACCATTACTTTTACAACAAAATCTGGAAACATATTTTTTGTCCCTATATTATATATGTAATGGATTGGTATTCCGGGATATTGACCATGTGCTAAGCATTCTGTGTGATTACACAATAACAATTATACAACAAAAATACTGAGCGGCTAATAAAATGCTACAATTTTTATCCTCAGTAAACCTCACAAACTTAAATTTTCGTTATAACAAACCCTCAACAACGGATCGCAACCACCTATAGAATAATATTACCGAGTATAACTAGAACATTTGTTTACCAGCGTTAAAAGTAAGCAAAGTAGAAGCAAAATATTTTTATTCTGTTTACCTCTATTGTCATGGGGAATCTTATTTCTCACAAGAGCTAGTGCAAAATATAATACAAGCACATAACTGTTTATTCCTATAAAAAAGAGTTTGGTGTGATTATTCCTTTAGAGTAAGCTATAATGAAATGATAATTTATTGAATCATAAACAAACTGTCGGCCATATTTTTCATTTCAAAGAGTTAAATAATCATTCAGTCAGTCACTCTGAATGTAGCAAAGGAGATCCTGAAAACAATGCATGATGAATATTAATTAATTATTTAGAAAATCAGAATTTACAGTTCATGAAATTTTATAACTACAGAGTGGGGTCATTAAATTGGTTTAAACGAGTCATCGTATTTAGAAGAGTTTTAAAAATATTTCCACATTTTCAAAACATAATATATGCTAAATTCCATTACATGGCTCCACATTTATGTAATCAGTCAGGAAAAATCCTTAGTTTACTTCATATTATGTAAGAACTAAAAGTAATCAAATGTCATTCGGTCTTATTGCATTCATCCCTTTGTTCAATTACTATATTCAATTACAACCATGTGTTTCAGTTCACTCGGTTTTCTTTCATTCAACCGTTGGTTCAATCGACCTTTGAAGTAGGACGCATCTATTTTCTCTCAAATTACTGTTTATGATCAGCATTCATTTATGTTGACGTTGAAATGAAACAAATATATTTTCTGCGTACTTGAACATTTTAAATAAAATTTTCTGTATATTTAACGTATGAAACGAATAATGCATTCCATTGATTAATTTGCCTTGACATTTCTTTAAAATTGGTAATTAAATATACAGTAACATTTTATATAAAGTTTTTAATGATATCTTATTACGAATGCTCGTTAGTATATTCTGAAATAAAATTTTTACTGTAAGCTAATTTGCTTTGATAAATAAGTTGCACGTTTGACAAAGTACGAAGTTAATTCTCAAAATGATTAAAAATTAAAATTAGCCTTCAGTAATTTTGATGAATAATTCATTCCTTTAAAAATTGCTCGACTTCCACATTATCATATACGATGAACCCAACTTTGAATGTGATTTGTAGCTAAGACGGCTATAATATGGGTCATTTGTTTGAAAAATTGATAAATAATTTTGCTAGATTTAATCTTGATACTTGGAATTTCTTGTTGTTTTCATGAGTACTCAAGCAAATTGGAAAAGTTCAGACTTTATAATTTTTTTCCCGTTTCAAATATTCCATTTCCTAGCACCTTTCGTCGTTAATAGACACCTGCTTCTCACGAGCCCGAATATAAGTGACTGAAAACTTGTCGGCGTTATAATATTACAAACATTTACAATATTTACGTTCAAATTATTTTTGAGTCCAACTTGGGCTTTTACTATAGATGATTACATTTTAATGTCCTAAAATCTAAGAGAATATACAAGTTTTGTTTATTTAGGAAATGAAATAGTTGGGGTGCTATGATTTATCTTCAAAACTTTCCAAAAAATTCTATTTACTTTTACGAAAGAGATGAATCACAACTTATTTGATATTTACTTATGCATTATCATAAATAAAGTTCAGCATTCATTTAATGCTCATCCCACAATTTACCTGATTGAAACAATCTCTGAAATCATGACAATAAAATCAATTTTAAACTCCATACAAGAAAAACCACATAATAAACATATTGTGTTGTTGGCGTACAAATCAATATCCTGACCTATTTTGGCTGGTAGTTGCGCTGGAAATTCATTTTCTAATCGGTTCTCAGCTCAAACCAGAATTAATTGACATGAAAATCATCAGAAATATTATAATGTATATTTAAAATGTATAAAAATGAAAAAGGTAATGCATTGGCATTAAGACATACATGCTTAATTGAATCATAAAATTAATTATTAGCCAGCTTAAGTTACTTGAGTCATTGACCTTCAAAAACAAAAAATCTGAAACACCTTTGGTCAGTCAATCTGAAATATGTGGACATTGCTGGCAGTTGATCAAGCTGAGACCTTCAAACTAACATGCAATTATAATGATAAAACGTATTACTGAGAGGACAACATCTTTTGCTACGTTTATCCTCGTAAATCACTGTAGCAACCATAGATCCATCATATTGCTATATGGGTGGGTTTGTGGTTGTAGGCTATAATAAAGTAGCGGAGAGAGGAGATCATATCATGTTTGGTCAGGGAATCCAAGTCCTGTTTTATTCCTAAGAAACATCCTTATATATCAGTTACAGAACGTCGGTTTGCACCGACGAAAGACAAAACGTACTTTACATAGTGTAGCTGTATCACATAATACGTGAGTCATGATCATCATCAACGTTGCTTTTCCTTTGTGCAACGTTGATGCATAACGTAAAGATCTGTATGTACATTAAAAGTGCATGTAATACTTAACTTTACATGCCAATACAACAATATCTACTCCCAGTGATGCTTCGGGGGCATTTTTGTTGGTCAACGTTGGAAGGAAACCAATGTTTTCTTCGGCTGATTGCTATATATTTTAGCAATTTGTAAATGTATTTCTGTATATTTCACTAATCTAACTAATAGAATGAGTTTTTGGAATACTCCCACCTATTCCAAAATTGAAGCGTTTTTATTATTGTCGATTTATCGGATTAATTTTTTTTACAGTTTGCAAATAAGTAAATTGGTACTTACTTTCCCCATATCTGGTCTTAATAAGTTTTTCATATGATTGTTTAATGAATTTAGTTTTAAAAATTGTAATAAAATTCAAAACGGTTCATTCATAATAAAGCATGGTAATATCAATATAAGCGAGTTTTTAAATATATTTTTTACAATGGTGATTTAGATTTTCCTTGAAAAGGTACACCAAATTCTCCTAGAACAATCGATATTTATATCGATTTTGCCAAAAGAGATATCTTTTTAGGTCTATTTGCACATTATGCATTACATAAAATAAAAAATATAATCGTTTCGGCGTCCCAGCTATACAAAATTGTAGAAAATATAGCAAAATTCAATTATAAATGCTGTTGTATTCAGTTTTAAGATCACAAATTAAATGTAAAAAGGCAGATCATCTTTTCAATATCTATGTTTAGTGCTGAATCAGTAAATTTTTAAATGTTATCATAATTTACAATTTTAAATATTTTCTAGTTTTCCTCAAATTCATTTGAATCCCGATTACGAAAATATGTTTATTAACTGAAGGTCATTACTGTATTTGAAGAGATCTATAATCTTCAGTATCACTTCTTGTATTTTTCAATATCATAACATTCTATTGGTCGACTGCTTTTGGACGGCTCTTGTGCTCATTATTTTCTGGTTGAATGGTTGAATTTCAGATTGTTTCGTTGAATTCTATACTCAATTATCCTCGTTGTTTGCGCCGAGTTCTACAATTTACAGATGATTTTAAATTTTCGTGAAATCTATAAAAAAAATTGTTGTAGTTTCTTTAGTCTTAGACGCCGTAAAATAATTTAATGTCCAATACGTTTCTTAATTAACATCGAGATGTCATATCTGCCTTTATCGAGCGAAAGAACATATGTCATCCAATCTGAAATTATTTTATCAATGGTCTAAAACTTTTAAAATCTTCAAAAATGATTATTATTTATCAATATATACAACTGGCATAATAGTAAAATGAAACTATTAGAAACTGCATAAAAAGCATAGTTAATAGAATAGATAAAAGGCTGTAAAATGATACACTTGTGATTAGTTTAAGCTGACGTTGTTAATTTATTTCACGATTTCTCTCAATTCTAGTACAAACTAAAGGTATTTCAAATCAGTTTTGTATGTTCACTCACTAACTTTTAGGAAAGTTCAAGATAAATGAATAAACACCATTCTTAATTCAATTTATATCTAAAATATTACAAAAAGGTATTTGAGAATAGTCTAGTGCACCAAAAAATGTATTCATTTTAACGCCGTTATGAGTAATAGCGAGTTTTATGCTTGATATAATCAGTTCTGGGTACTGCAAAACAAAGTGGCTGAAAGGGCAAACAAAATCTAGGCGTAAACTTTATTTTGTATTTTATTATTTCAATTATTGTTCATTTGATTAATTTATTAATAACGCAAAGAATAAAAAACGAAAATGCCACTAAAAACAACAATAGCGACAATACTCGCTGCCAGAAAAAGATGTTTCTTGTGCTTCTCATTTTACTGTTGCTTACATAAATAACTCTTTCTTGCACAATGAAACAATCAAAATCTGGATAAAAAGTATGTCCATTGGATTGTTGACTTTAAAAACAGAATAACATAAATTAAAATTACAGCGAAAGTTAGAATTAAAAAAACCATTATATTTCAAGCGTGACACCTGTTTCTTCTGCGTCGCCATCCAAATTAACACCAACTTTTGGCGCCTCAGCAGATACTACTTTTTCCAACCGCTAATTTAGTCTGTTTATCTGGATTACAATTTCTTTTGGTGATTTGTCAGAATACTTGAACTTCATTAATTTTGGGAAAATCCTCCAAATATTGGAGCCAAAAAAGGACCCATTCTTCGCGCTGGTGGAATTTAAGAAGAATTTCTCGAGTGCTGTTTTTGATGTTTGTTAACATTTTCTTCCTGATGATTCGGACAGAATTCTATTTTCAAATACTCCAGAGTATGCTTCACCGAAAGTAGAAAGTCCAGCAAGCAGTACTGCTTGCGTTCAAAAAACAAATATCTTGAGATTTGAGAGACGGAATCTTACGCTATCAAATTCCTTTCCTTTGTATTGCGTAAGAAATCCCAAAAACTCAAGCTTTAAATGAGTAACTGTTGAACATTTTCTGTTAATTGCAGCAAACAAGACTGATACACGTTTGGGCGTGGTCTCCACAACCAAATCCAAGTGAGATAAACTAAATCTCAATTGTGAATTCGTCAAATTGTGGAATTTATTTCCCGTCAAAATTTTTAATCTCTTTAGAAACGACAATGGAACGGTATACATGGAACATTCGTCAGGATCGGTGTAACAGGTTACTTCAATAAGTGTGGACACGTGACTGTTGATGTGGAGGACGGACTTGCAGAAAATTTGGCAGAGCTTATTATGGAGTCCTGTAAATTACAAGAGTTCAAGGTTCTTTAAAATCGGGAGAGGGCGCAAGTCCGTTGGGGATTTGTTCCTCCGTTTCTCCGACAAAATCATATATAATAGGGCGAAAAAAGAAAACATCTGTGATAGTCGCAAAATTATATAATTAAGTAATTGGATTGATATTGTATACAGAGTGATGAGTG
>JAQFYG010003780.1:0-12012 GCA_034694325.1 Entomobrya corticalis | reverse complement strand
ATAAACGGATTTTAGAAAAAAAAACTCAAATTTCAGGAAAAAAAATTCAACTTTTCAGGGAAAATAAAATGGATGCCAAGTGAAAATGGATGTTGTCATATATAGTCCTAATAATTTTTGATTTATTTATTATTCTGACCGTTTATTTATCATTCACCATGTACCAATTTTCAAAAAATGTTTGCATTTCATATCATTCCATATAATTTCACCTTTGTCACATTATATCGCTCGCATGACATGCAACATAAAATTTCGAGATATCCACTGCCCATTTTCAAATGTGATAAAAATAGATGCAAACATTATTTTTGCACATGCATGAGCAAAATTAGTTGTTACATTCATGTAATAATTACTGTACTAGTCTGTGTGATGTTTATGAATAGGCCATACTCAATCTGTGTGCAAAAACAACATTGTACCTTCATGATGTCAGTCTTATTTATCTTTCTTGATAAATAGAATGACATTTCTACAACATATTAAACGATAATCAAAATAATAACACTAATATTTTTGTCCTCGATATCGCCATCCAAAAATATTACACTGCTGCACTACTTTACACAGCGATTTAAAGTAAATACGAAACGAAATACATTATTCAACTCTATGGTAGATGCATATTGGCACAAAATGGAGATGGCCACGCTTGATTTGTGGATATGAATATGAATATTTCAATCTTTTTTTAAATACAAATACAGGAAGCTTGGTACTCGCCTCTGGCACCAAGGATGTGTTTATGAATGTACATTACATTTATTTATGTATAACGGCTTTATCGAGACAGTTATAACTTCCAGCAGCCAGCCTTGTGAAAAAACATGCTATAATGAGCTGATATGCTTGCTCACATAATATTCCAATGTAAAGAAAATCACTTCCATCAACACTTACTTCATTTGCTCTCTGCCTCTACCATCATCCCGGAAGAGTAATCTCCCGAAGAAAAAGGAACAAAAATAAACGCCTACAAAAAACGTAGCCAGGAAGGGTTGGCAGTTGGAAATGGAAAGTTGCGTTAATGTTTTTTATAGTGCATGCGTTTCCCCTTGTGCGTAATGAACAGTTGAACGGACTCTCTCTTCCGATGAACTACGTACAGAATAAGATGCACGAGATTTTTAGTGCTTTGAACTGGTAGAAATTCATATTACTAAAGCTTTTATATTAGTTGAAGAAAAGACTTTTTGTAAGATTTTACCGTGGAAGTATATTTAGACGTTTTACGTAAAAAAAGAAGCCGGAGCAACAGAGTTTCATTGTCAGAGTATACAGTAAAAATACAGTTTTGAAGCATATAGTCACTTACAACCAATTCCAGTGTAAGAATAATTGTGAAAGTGAGAAAATTTTGGTAGAAGTTGTTAAAAGTTTTAATCACAAAAATGGTAAATCAAAAATCCAGTCTAATTAACATTATGTATATTACTTCACAATTTTCAGTTTTTGAAAACTAATTTTTGTACATTGTTTATTTTTATATGTGAAATAGGAGACTGAAAAGGAAACTTGCACACGTCCAAAATGTAACTTTTACTATTTACCGGTACTTCATATTTTCAATTTTCCTTGAGCAATACTTGAAATAAATTAAAGTTGATTATATTCTTTTGAAGGGATGACAAAATTGTTGGGCTGTTCAAATCAAGGAGGCATATCCAGTCGACAACTACCCGCTTTACTTTCAGAACTGAGCCCTGGATTAAATGTAGATGAAAACGTACTCAGTACAATTGTCTCTCAAAATGACCCGACTGGTAATTTCAACAATAACATATTCTTGACATAAATTTAATTCTGCATATTACAAAACAATCTTACAAAATAAAAGCTCTGATGTAACTTATTGGAGCCTCCTTTTCTTTTGCACATGCAGTGTCTTTTTCTTATAATTAAGTTTTGTGAGTAAATAAAAATGAAGGTTGTTACTCTATCCGTCCACAGGATCTGGTATCCTTGATTTTGATACTGTGACGAAAATAGTATTCCAACTAATTTTGAAACAGCCATGCAGCGGAGAAGAGGAGGAGGTAATAAACCAACGTAAATCTTCCCAAGAAATCCAACAACAGGATTCCGATTGTTGCTGTACTACACCCGGCTCTTGTTCCGCAATCAAAATTACAGACTTTATTATCTTTCCCACATTTTAATCGGTGTAAAAAGCAACTATTTAGTTATGTGAGCGGGTGACACAAGTTGACAATTTATGATCCCGTTTCTTCTTCGTCGTTGTTTTTGTAATAATGACAGCATGACACGTTTTGGAGGTCATTCTATTATAAGATGTAAATGGGCTTTAATGATACACCGATATAAACTATACAAAATACGAGTGTGTAATCAATTAAATGTAACATATGCTTAACTTGAACTTGGAATTGAAGATCTGGTCTGACATAAGTTATGCGACTAGACAAAGAGAAAAGTGCCTTTCCAAACGATTAAGAAAATGACAACCGAAAAACATGCAATACTTGTTACTTCTTCCTAGCTTCTTTTATTTATCTATAATTATCACTGTTTGTTTTTAATAGCTAATAGTTTAAAATGCGCATGCAGTCTATATTAAAAGATTGGAGTTAATCTGTCATAATGTAGTAGCGTATTTCCTTTGTAGCTAATACAATGTACTATGTAAAGACAAAACTAAATTTATAATGACTTTGTTTTATATTGAATTTCTAAAGAGTAGCATTAAACGTGTTTATAAGTATTCTGTTGATCTTTTAACGAATAAATGAAAATAAAAGGCATTTCGCAGGAGTTTTGATAATATTGGGTATATGCAGCATTTATCGCATTTTCATTTTTATATTCAAACAAAATTCAAAGTTATTCAACGTTCTTTCGAAATAAGGAAAGCTTCAAAAACTAATTTTATGTAAAGAACGTGCAAATTTTTGTTAAACTTTTATGGTAGATGCTCCACTGACCTGTCTTTTTTATTCGACTTAGATTTTATGGCATCATCAAGTTTGCACAGTTTCAGGTTTCGCGTTAAAACCTTTCCCAATTGCGGATTTCAAGTGCTTCAAATGATGCAAACTTAGACCAGACTTTTAGACGCACACATCTCAAGATTTATGTAACAAAGATGCACTTTTCTGTTGTTGCATTCAACTTAAAAACACAGCGACAGCATTAATACACTATTGCCCTAATTAAATGGAATCTAGCCAAAATGAAACGCTTTGTTTGCAAAATGTTGAACGTGAGATGAAGAAAATCCTCATAGGTTTTTCTGGATTAACTGTTTGTTTATTTGTACCTAGGCATCCCAATATCTACATATTTTGATAGAATTATATAGCTGTGTCCTGTCTCTGTTTGAAAGAAAACGCATTTACAAACTATTGGCAATAAGCCAGTGATCACAATGATCGCCACTGCCACCGTTTTTTCTTTTAATGTAAATATACGAGTTCGTCAATGATGCATTTCTGCTATTTATATTGTCAAGTTTTCCTGTTATTTGTGTTCGTTTCATGGTATATTATTTAAGTGAAGAACTAACACAAATTTGATTGCTCATTGCACCTTTTCATGTCCCCTTCGAAGAGATGTTCCAGACAGAGGGTTGAAGGTCCTTTCCTTCGACGCGAATGACAAATGACATTATCTTTGTGACTTTTATAATAAATATTTTACAAAATAAATGTATTCCGTAAGTCTGCACATCTGCTATTGAAAATAATATTTTGCTTTTCTTTAATTATGCATAGTTTCCCCAGTATACTATCAAATATTGTAAACAGCACGATTCACTTTTCCATTTTGTTTCATTTTAACCTTCCCTACTTTTTTAATTTCTTTTCTTTCCATCCCACGTTAGCCAATCTAATTGAGAACACGCTATCATCGAGATTTATTTAAGCACGATGCATTTCTAAGTTGCATTCGACGTAAAAACAGAGTGACAAGGAACATTAGGAAACTATTGGCCTAATTAAATGGAATCCAGCCAAAATAAAAAATTCTTTGTTTGCAAAGCATTAAGATAAAAAAATATCTCTGGATTAATGTTTTATATTATTTATGTATAGGTATACAAAGTAATATTCAATGAATGTCTCGTGCATTTTGCTTCTTGGTGAACGCAAGCATTATTTTACAAATTGGCATTTAGCCATCTTCATCATTCTCTTTTTGTTCTAGTATATGATCGGTTTGCAGCTTTCTCGGGGTGTTGAGAACCTGCGTCAAATAGATTGTCGTCGAGTTATATTGCGCTTGTAAGCCTTGTAAAAGTAAGTATACATTTCGTCATTATATGGTTTACAGTTTAAATTGGCGTAAACGAGCTTACAGAGTTAATGTTTCAGATATCAGATGAAAGCATATCATGATAGTACAGGGAAGTCAAGTCAGTCAAGAGAAATAGGAAGTACTGCTTGTAAATCTAACCGTACCGTTCACGTTTCTATAAAATATCATGCTGCACATTCCTTTTGTTTACCAGTGTTCATGTGGCGTCAGCTCTATTAGGTGGTGGACAAGGAAAAATTCCTAAATATTTTTTTCTGTTTTAAGTTCATTCATGAGAACCTTCAATCCGCGTTTGGTGAGTTATAAGACAAGAAAGTCTCTCAAACAAATTATTTCTCTTTTATATTTTTTGCTTTAAAAAATCATTACTTCTCCCATTAATTATTATTAGGAGAACATGGAAGATGTCAATACGGACGGAACTGGCGTCTTATTCGCCGAAATGGATATAGACTCGATTTTAAAATTATCGGTTTCAAATTCTTTACTCCTTGCCGGTAGCAGTTCTCCTGAATGCAGGTTTGCTTTGTTTCAGTTTTTATTGTCCAGCAATTTTAGTAGGGGTAGATTTTTATAAGAAGCATATTTTTAAACGTTCTAAATATTTCTTTCAGGATAAAAAGAACATGACCTTGGCCAGCACAGACCGGGTCAGCCTGACTGCTTGTTATTGAACTTTATTGGTAAACGCGTCATATTTTCCATCTCAGACGTCAATAATGATATAGTTTTGAAAACCCTCAAAGCAGAGTATTAACATGGAGGTGAAACGTCGATCCCATACTATAACTATAACTTGCACCTGAGAGTGGCAATCTGGGAGAATGTTGTGGGAAAGAATCAACGAAAACATGAAACATTGAAATGAACTTGAATGAAAGCGTGTAAAAGTGGGAGAAAACGAGAAATGTGAAATAAAATATTTTTCCAATAAATTTAAGTTTTTCTATAGATAGGTATGTTCATATCAATGGAAATACGTTTAAAACTAAAAAGAATAAGGGTCAGTGTTAAACAGAAATGCTCAAATTAGAATTGCTCTATAATTTAAGTTTGAATTAGAGATAAATGTTTTTCTTTCATCTTTGTACATGAATAATATATTTTCGACTTATGTATTTATTTTGTGAACTATTTTTATCATAATTATTATATGCTTAGGTATAGTATTTTGAATGATTACTTAAAAGCAGCAAATAAATCAGTCCTGCAATGGGTTAAATAAGAAAAAAGTTAACAAGAAATATGCTCTTGTCAATTTCAATCTCAAATGCAATTAACCTTATTCCTAAAATACATGCATGTTTTAATGTTTTCTATGAGCGGGATCAATTCACCAAAGGCAATTTGGTGAATTGTGCATTTGTTTACTTGTAATAGAATGATAGATAAAAAAAAGTAACAAAAAGGCAATCTGCGTTTTAAAACATTGAAAACAAAGGCTTGATGCATATTGTACATGCAATTGGCAACTGTCATGTTTAAGTGTACTCCATACGTGATACTAGGGTTCTTATCTCACCCCATCATATATTTTCATTTGAGCTTCTCACCACAGAATCAACCAAAACAAAATCCAGATTTCTTTTGTTCTCAATCTACCACATCATCATCTGAGTGAGTCATTGGTATTCATAGCGTATATTTATTCCACATGAAAACAAGGAACTACGATTATTCGGAAAGTCAGTAAAGAAATATGACATTTCACAAGGTTAATTGGTCTTGCTTGGTAAAATGTAATGAAGATAATAATTAGGCTATTTGACTTCAATTATAAAATTTATGTGTGCAACTATGCATAGGAACCTGCCCACATGAAATTGCGTCGAACTGAATGTCAATATATAAAAAAGCGCAATCATGCTTCATCTGCTTTTTTATTTCTATAAAAAATCCAATATCCGTACATACACCATAGCAGGATAAAAAAATCTTTTATGCACATGATCACTTCAATGGAATGACTTTCTTAGAGACAACATCACAACAACATCCACAACATAACACGCACTTGCACTACCGTCATACATATTAAACACCAACACCAATGGTGTTTCGTGGTTTCAAGTTTAAGTGTAAAATTAAAATTAAGGAAATATAATTAATTAGAAATGTGGCAATAGGTGAAAGGGCAACCTACAGAATACATGAATTGCACTTTGCAAAGATCATAATTTATTTTTCATTGCAACTAAATCTTGATGCTCACAAAGAGCCTACGACGATGCTTGCACGTTGAATAAACTTGATAATATCCACCAAAGAAAAATTATTGGTAAAAATAATCATGGACAATGATGACGTTGAGAACGTCAGCGTCCTTTCCTACAGACTTCCTTATTTGGTAAGGGCTCGTCATTTTTCAAACTAAATCGCACATTGTAATCCATGATGAACATTATTTTTATTACAAATTTTGTTTGAAAACAGGTTGTGGAAATCTTGTTGAATCAACTGGATATTTTTGCCTTGAAAACCTTAAGACAAGTGTCAAAAACCACAAAATCATGGGTCGAGCAACCCGATATTTTACGACAATTTACTGTCGTTATCAATGGAGAAAGTCGAATGGCACAAATTTTAGCATCAGATAATCCTGTTCCATGGAGCAGTTTTATCTTCTCCAAAAAGTACAAGTGTCTGGCTGAAACTGACATTAAAAAGTTTCTAGCAAAATTTGGTGACAGTATACGCTCCCTTGAATTCAATTGGCCTCAAGAAAAAATTCAACATGAATTACGGGTACTTTCCGGTTGTCCAAACCTGGAATTGCTGAGGTCCAATCAGCTTTGCTTTGAAACCCTTGTCCCAGGCGTGCTCACGAGAAACTTGCTGTCAAACTGGCAAAGTTTGAGGCATTTTCATGTGCACCGCTTTAGAGGAGGACCTGACAGCCCGTTGACAGAAATGGAGTTCTTTGAAAGGGTTCTCAAACACTGTACTGAGCTTGACACGTTAACAGTCCCACAGTTCAGTTATGATTACCAACCAGTAAAGGGATTTGACTATGCGGAAGCATTCATGAAGCACGTCATCTCTCCATTAATTATCTACATAAAATGTCGTCATCTCAAGTCCATCACGGTTCCAAACTATGGGCTCACTGATGAAATACTCTTGAAATTGGCAAAGGCGTGTCGAGAAAAGAATACAGTATTGTTAAATGTTCGTTCAACTTTCCTCAAAAGTCTGTCTAATGACCATCTAGAAATGCTGGATATTATTGGATCACTGGATGGGATAACGGACACAATTATTCGTGCTCCACTCGCAAACGTTCAAAGTATCTGTTTTGTTAATCCCTCCTTTAATATTGATAACAACAGTTATCCCGTTCCACTTCTTCCCAGCTTGAGCTATGTTGACATTGATTTTAAATTCTCAAGAAAGAGACAAAAGAGCATGGAGCTTTTTGTACATCGGCTTTCCAAAATTCAAAGACCTTCTGTAAAAAGCTTACGTATTGCTTATCAGCCTGGACCTCCAGTTGTATTTCCAATTAATATCAGTCCACTAGATTTAGTTACTAGTTTTGTCAATCTTAGAGTATTGCATGTTAAGGACTGGGAGGGGGAAGATGACCAGTTTCTTAAATTATGGGAAATGAGCAAAAATGTGGTGGAGTTGTCTCTGGCTAATTGTAAGAATCTTACTGATCGGGGAATTTTGGGAAATGATCCATCAACGGCTGCTATACTGCAGCTGCAATGTATGGGATTTATTTACTTAAATATTTTTGAATCCTTTGATATGTGAAGCTACCAAAATACTAGGTAGTTTAATTAAAATATTTGTTTTTTAGATTTGCGAAAACTGTCAATCATTAACTACCTTTACGTGGACCTTGGAGAGGTCAATATAACTGAAATGAGTTTCATTCATGCATTCCGCCATATGCGACTAAAGTCCTTTCGGTTTTTTGATGGAAACCTACTTGTTACAGACAAATCGGTAAGACAATTAAAAATGTGCATGACTATAATATTATTGTAAATTGGGAAGTTGACAGGAAATTTTTCTTATGAACCATGTACTTTCAGATTCCATTGACGGCTATTGAGGCTCTCTGGAATGGAGCTTTTGGAACAACAATCGAGGACTTTATTCTTCAAGAGACTGATTTGGAAAATTGTGATATGATTCAAAAGAATAAATTGGGAACTACGGGTAAACAAAACAAGCGTAAATACAGTGATCATTTGTTTCGGTCTACAAGTATTGGAGTGGGTAGAACCAGCGGACTATCATGCAACAACGGCACTTATCAGAATCAAAGTAATAGCAATCCTAGTTGTTCAATTACCTAACAATTAAGCACTGATTGCTTCTCAAACTCACCCTTCATCATGGTCCATGAAGTTTGCATCTACAGGTATTTATGAAAAGGGTTAAGCACTATAACACTAACTACCTATTATAATTGACACGTATTCAATAAGTTTTGTCTTTTACACGAGCTATCTTATACCAAAACCAAAGACTTTTGTTTATATGCTTTTTAAATATAGTTAAGCTAAAAATAAATTATATGCTATGAAATTTCGCACCTTCAAAATAAAATGCGCATTAAAACAGACACCGTATTTTGTCCACCTTATTGTTTGATCAAATAAACTACAAAAATAAATGATAAATTATGATTCTATTATGAAGTATAAAATATAGTAGAAACTGCATTTTAATAAAAAATTATAACAAATAAATTTATTAAACATATAACGCATATATAAAAAGTTATAATTACATATATTGCATAACTCATGTCTTATCTAACTTTAAGTACTAACAATTAGTTCATCTATCAAAATCTCTGATTTTTTAACAAGTAAATGCTAAATTTAAAGATTAGAGATAACATTATATTGCATATTCATTAGTAAAATGAAGAATATTGCGGTAATCTGAGGGTTACGTTTTGCTATTATAATCAGCAATAAATCGATTTTCATTCAATTCTCCTTAAAACATAATATTGCTATTATACTTATGTTATGCTGCAGATCAATTTACTCCAAGCATATTTTTGCGTTTCAAATTTTTCTGATAATTTAAAGCACATTTCATATGTACATTACACATTCAGATCATGAGTTTATCAAAATCGTAAAAATTGATGATTAGTTTAATGTGGACATCATTATTACTCACTGTCATAAACTACGTTTATATCTAACAAGAAAGATTTCACGGAAAAAGTTTAACTGTCACTCTCTTCAGCTTTATGAAAGCTTGTCCTTGTTTTTCAAGTAAGCAGCTTGCCTTTTTGTTTGAGCAGTTTGTGGAGTGGTAGTTGCTGACGTTTTCGGTCTCCTTAAAAATGCAATAAATTTCACGAGCAAATATAACCCAACTACGACAATCAGTAATAAAAGCGCCCATGCGTCTAATAGGCGACGCTGATGCCAGTTCAATAAGGTTGATTGGGGTTTCAAAAAGTGAGCGCCTTTATTACGTAGAATGTACTCAATCCACCAAACGGCTGTGGTTCTGGGGTCTTGGGGACGATCTTTGTATAAACCAGCAAGTTTAATAGATTTCTTTCTGTACCTACAAAATATTGTTCCAATTTATTTCAAATAAGAAAATGAATCGTCTTTTAAAAAACAAGCAATAAATGTGCACATACTTAAACATGATAAAACTTACGTGTTATCTTTGAGTATGCTACGAATGGAAGTAGTCAACTCGTATTGAGTAAATAATGCAATTTCCAGTTTAATTCCGATTCCAAAATGCTCAATGATCTTAGCTTGACGTTCTTGTTCAGCTGTCAGAGGAAAGACAATGACCGGAACGCTGTGATATATTGCTTCCTGTGTACTTAGAGGGCCAGCATGATAAATGAAAACTTTCAATTTTGGGTGAGCTGTGGAGAATGATTAAATTATGCCAAGTTAAAATCGTTTTTCAATCTTTGCAATTACAATGCTCAAATGATATGCATAGGACTAAAGTATTTAGCACGCACAAAGTACAGAGGTCTGTGGAATCCAGCTAGCAAAAAATACGTTCTCTGGAGCATTTGCAGGCATAGCTTTAGAACCCCATTTCCACAAAATTGGTAGGTTTACATTCCGCAGAGCATCAAAAAATTTGGTTACTACCACATCCGGTGCTTTGTAAAAGTCCACCATTGTGCCAAAGTTGACATATATGAAACCTTCTTGACCATTTTCGTTTAGAAATTTTGCCATGTCCTGTATCAAATAGTTAATTGCATTAACTTAGATACATATTACATAATTATAAATTACAATCAATTTCAATAAATTACAACAAAAACCTACATCCGAAAGAGCATCTTTAGAAGCTGAAGGCCTCATTCCCCCAACCGGAATGAAAAATGGAGGAAGTTGTTTTGCCGCTTCAATACTTGTATGTCCATTGTACAGAACTAGACTTGCATTTTTCTCGAATTCTGTGAAAAGTGGAATTGTTGGAAGCTCCAACCACTTTTTCGATATTTTCTCCAATTTCGGCAAAAGGTGGTAAGCTCGAGTGTGGTAAGACCAAAGTGGACTAATGTTGTTCAAAAAACGATCCAATATATTTGGATTGCGTATGTCTACATTATTGTTTTCGTCTTTTATGATTTCCGGAAACTTCTCGTCATTTATCCCAAACGCTTCCGCCTGCCAAGGCTCTAGATTTCCGGATGACACAAAGAATGCAAAAGGAATGTTCCATTTTACAGCCAACCCCATGGCACACTCATTCATGGGACTGTCGATAACCAAAAATTCGAATTTTGATCTCTCCACCCACGGTTTAAAATCGGCACTTTTAAAGGTTACACCACACGCCTCTACAATCATTGACTCTCTTGGGTCTTTCAAGGATTCGTCTTCTCGGTGAGCTTTAATTTTCAGAGAAATCAAATCCTGAAATAAATTTTCCTCATGCGTGCGGAAATATTTGACAAGGGCTTTTGGTCGAAATTCGGTAATTTTTGGGTTTGGAGGTAAAGTTGGGAGATGAGGTGAAAGGAAGGTTATTGTGTGATTTCGTTCCGCAAGTTTTTCAATTAAAGGCCAAACCGCCAATTTATTGCTGTAGCTGGACCAAGCAAAATAAAAGAGGATTTTTGCACCGGATGAACTAGATGCAGTGGGAATTGTTAGAACTTGAATCACTACAGTTAATGTAGTAAAAGGCAGTAGAAAGTGTTTTAGTGAGATCGACATGATTGCAGTTTGAAAATTGCTGCAGAAACTATTTAGGAGTTTATGTTTATATTTTTTGACTTTACTGGAAGTGAAAGCTGATGCGCTCATAAACTTTCACAATGCTGTTGGTGTGTTGGTTCACTCATTCTTTTCCTGCCTGTCAACTGTACCAGCTCACCAGCAGCATAGCATTATCGACATAAGTAGTGCATATAAGAACACTGCATATATGCTGCATGTTTTCATGGAACAGGAGAAAATCAATATATTTTTAGGAACCGATAGAGCACTCGCCCTTTTCTCCTGTTTGTGGTTTTCCGTACAATGCAATAATATGTGCAATATGCATATAATGGTCATATCATTCATATCAACCACCACATCGGTAAAATGGGCATGTCGAATTTATGAGTAATTTTTATGTTATAGTCGGCTATAGCTGAAAAGGATCTGGTGTTATGGTAAAAAGTTGATTTGAGGGGGATAATTATCTCCGCATGGAGATATTTTTGCTCAGTTTTCAAAAATGGATTGGTGACCAAGGGGTTACGATATCAGATTGCCC
>JAQFYG010003779.1:0-12013 GCA_034694325.1 Entomobrya corticalis | reverse complement strand
GCCTCCATGGGACACCGGTGGCCGTGGCCGGTGTCCCACTTGCTGGACACCGGCCACCGGTGGCCTCGGCAGCTATGGTACAGATAGGTCCATCGCTTTAGCTAATTTGTTGCAAAAGTGCACAAGTGCAAGCTTTTGTTTTTCATGCAAAATATGCAGATTTTTTCATAGCTTTTTGTTCAAGAGTGTTTTATGCGGTCAGGCACGGAGCAGGATAAAAATAAAATGATTTTTTGGATTCATTTTCATGTTGTTTGGCATTTGGCATGGTTGAAAGTTGAAATGGTAGATACGATCTCACTTTTCTGAGATGAGAGGTTGGTTACCTGAGCACAGCAACAGCATGTTGTATAAAGACATAGGGGAAAGTGTGGGAGTGAAAGCGTAACAGAGAAGGGGGAAAGTAGGCAGTAATGCGGTAAAAGTGAAATGGAGAAAATGGAGAGTGGAGACAGCAAAAAAATTAATTTTCATTTCCAGCTACTGTAGACTGTAGACTAGTGATTTGGATACAATCGTTTTTAAAGTATTTTTAAAAATTATTTTAAGGGGGGCTTGTAAGGGGGACGTTATAAGGGGGTCTTGTAAGGGGAACACTTTAAGGGGGACTTGTAAGGGGAACACTTTAAGGGGGACTTGTAAGGGGAACACTTTAAGGGGGACTTGTAAGGGGAACACTTTAAGGGGGACTTGTAAGGTCAGTCTTTGAAAAACTAGAAATAATTTTAATTGATTTGGCATTAGCCATTTAACAATATTTTATATAAATATTTATAACTGTTTTGTACAGAGAGACGGATGATAAAAATGGCTTTAGAAGTAGAAGATCAACAACTGATTATGATTACCGATGAAAAGGAGCCGTTTAAAGATGAAGAAGTCCCGGATCCGGACTGAAGAAGACTTCTCAAAATGGAACATTATCTTTTCTAATTTTTTACACAAATATGTTCCTTCTTTATCTAATTTACCTTTACACAATGGATAATGAGGGTCGTTACAAGAAAGTTTACTCAAAATACATATTCAGTATATTTGCGGCTGCCTGCTTGAGTTTCTTTGTGGCGAAACTTTTAGACCCAAATAATGAAGTAAAGGATTTGAATCTATTTTATATGAAAACATGGGAAGGACAATGTAAAGGTCATATTTTCAAAGTCTACATGTTTCTAATTTATGTGTCTCTAGGGTCAAGAATCTTGATTGACTCAAGATTATACGTGGATATATTAACTCTGAAAAAATTAACTTTGTAATGGCAGCTTGTGTTACTTTAGGCTTCACGTATATTAGCGCTTATAAATATCTCGGCGGCACGTGTCCTTTTCCATTAGGAATTGGGGGGATGGTTGGAAAAGATTGTTTGAAGTTTCTAATTTTATTTGCGAAACTATCGTTTTTTACTTCCGTCTGTTTTTTCCAGATTAATTCATTTTTGGGTAAATATGGTCTTTGAATTTTGAGCAGTTTCTAGAGGAGCCTAATTTAAAGATTTTAATTTTTAATTTCCTTGCGGATCTGTTTCTCGGGATATTTCTAAGGGTTCTTTTTTGCATTTGCGAATGTAACATTAAAGTGAATGGAGATTGTTGTTGGAAGATGATAATTCAATTGGAATTACTTAATTGATATTGAAAATGTTCAAACATTAATTATCATATTGGGTGTGCAAATGTTCATAATTTTTCGGGGAATAAAAATGTCTTCAAGGTTTATTGTGTTTAAAGTGATGATTAGTGTTTTCATTAGTATCGGGTTTGTACATCTTTATTATATCAAGAATTTTATCGAAAGATATGATGATCGCCGCATTATTATTTGGAAATCTAAACTTTGGAAGAATACATTTCTAAGCCGTTTTTATATTTCTTATTTCAGTTTTTGATAATTGAGTTCTGTTTGACCCGGGATGTTCATTATTGCAGAGACGTATTTCAGCCAAATCAACTTATTGAGAGCGACGAGAACATTTTGAAATATAAAAATTGTACTTTAAATTCATTTGTAGAAATTAGAGCTCAGATTATGGCTGGGTTTGTTTTAGTTGGGGCTTGTTACTTTGGGATCAAGAGAAAGTTAAATGCTGATTATTACAAAGAAATATTTGAAGAAGAGAAAGAGCCTGTTGTTGCGTCTGTCGAAGAGAAAGTTTCAAGAGAAGAAATTGTTGTGTAACTTTAACATTTCAAGTTAAGTTAAGCTAATTGTTAAAAATGTAAATGGTAATTTTGTACAGTTTTCGATAATTGATAATAAAATATTGATTACTTTCACTTTATTCATGATCGGTTTACTTGTGACTTGGCATATATATGATCTCATGTTTTGCTTTCTCCGAAGAGAAAGTTTGGTTACCTCACTGGTTACCTGAGCTGAGATGTGGTTTATGAGCAGATGCAGATCAAAGATGTAAAGATCAACATTCAACATGCACAGCAACAGCATGTTGTAGAATGAATGGAAATGCATGCTAGAGTGAAAGCGAGAGAAAGAAAAGTGAAAAAAATAGGCAGTAATGCGGTAAAAGTATATAAAATGGAGAAAGTGGAGTCAGCAATATTTTTGTATGCTTTCTCTCTCTCTCTCTGATTTTTCGCAATAAAAAAGTTGGTATTAGTGAAAGTACATGGTCGATAAGTAAGAGTTAAGCAGAGAGGCAGAGAGACTTAAGCTGAAACAGAAGCTGAACTCTTTGAAGAAGAAGAAGAGATGGAAAAAAGATACTTAACTTAATGAACCACCGGTGGTTTAAAAAGAATAATGCGGAGTGAGAAAGTATCGGAAAATGAAATCAGGGTTTACTCAAAATTTATTATAAACTTAGACTACAAAAATGCTACACGGCCTTTTAATTAATGAATGATTAATTTCTCTCTCAAAATGGATCTCATAATAAAATTATTACAAGCCTAATAATTACACATCTCTTAAAACGTCCCAAGTCAGTTAAGATTAACCGATTTTGTCAGTTACCTTTACTTTTACTTCAAACTTAGAAATATGAATTAAATTGACAATTAAAAGCCATACTTTTTGGCATCCTTTGAACTTTAACTGACTAACTATCTTACCTTCTTTAAAAAATATCAGACAGACAGACAGACAGACACCCCAAAAAATACCATAAAGTACCCAATATCATCCCCTTTTCCCATTTTCTTCTTCGAAAAAAAGTAATTCAGCTTTATTACAATTCCCTACATTCCACTCACTCTTTTGCACTGCTTTCTTTATTGCGTATTTTTATGAGCACACCACCAACATCAACTTCAACTACCTATTCGAGAATTATCCGCATTGATTTTTTTTTGTCTGTCTGTCTGCCTGTCTCCCTTTTTGGCTGCCTGTTGTGCTCTCTTCTCAATTTCAACATTTTCAACTCCCGTACTCCCGTCTCTCTCGACGTATTTGTTTTAGATTTACCAATTTACAAGCAGCAATACTCCAACAGCAGCAAAACAAGTCTGGTCTCTTCTTGGTGCTGCTGCTGTTGTTGTTGTTTTTGTGGTACTTTTGCATTTGCATTTGCACTTGTTTTTTTAAACTTGGGAAACTCGTCGTGAGTTGTGAGTTGAGTGAGGAGACGAGACGAACAGGCAATAATAAAAAAGGTGATATTTTGATTTGATTTTGGTTTGTTTTTGTGGGTGCCTCTCTGCTTGTTCTACAGAGCTGGACAGGACAGGACACAGGACATTTAGCTGCATTTGCGGATATTGACCTAATTGCGGGGCTTGCTTGTCGCTTAAACGGTTTGTAACGGTTCGTTGTAATCAATTATGGTTTAGTGTAGATTGGTGGTTGGTGATGTCGCATGTCGTTGGTCCGGGTTCGGAGAATTAAATCTGTTAACAGTTAAAGTTGTTGGTTGACAGTGGTTTCCATGGTTAAAGTTAAATGTAATTGAAGTAATCAATAACTTTATTTTGTCAACAGAACGGATAAAGTTGGAGGAGGAGGAAGGGGCCACTGGGACTGGTTAGGTTTGTGCCAAACGATTTTGAGGGATTGAAGCGGGTTTCTGGTAATTTTTTGGTAAGTTGCTGAGTAATTATGTTATCATCTGTTAAATTGAATGTGGTATGGTTAGTTTAAAGTTAAATGTTAGTTGTGAGGTTAATTTGTGGTGTTTTGAATGTTTATTTTACTGTTTAGCTGTTTGAAACGAGGGGCAAGGGGAGGACTTTAAAAGAGGCGGAGAGCAGCTGATGACTGCACTGCTGGAGGAATGGACTAACTGGACGTTTCCGTTTTTAATTTGACTGTTTCTGGGACAGCAATTAAATGTTAGACGTTAATCAATGTCTTCTATTCTTGTGAGATTTTCAAGCGATGGCTGAAGTCGTACGGTAAGTGTTTATGTAAATAGAGGACAGTTAGATGTTAGATATCGATAATTAAGTTTAAAGCTTTGTTTGATGCTTTAACTAATTGGTATTGTTTTTGATTGTAGGAAGGAGCCTCCAGTTCTTATCGAAAATGTTAGTCTGGTCATCAACGTCTTCAATATCGGTCATCATGGTGAAGTGAACAACTTTTCATCATCTGTGATTGGTGGTGGTCAGCAGCCTAGTAGAGGCATTGTGACCCCATTACTTCAGCAAAATGGGTTGATTCAATCTTCCACGAGTACGTCCTCGTCCTCAAGCGTCACATCCTCCTCAATTAGTCGCTCAACAGAGGCTTCCTGCTGCAGTACTCTTCAAAACAAACTCAATGGACCTGATCAACAACAAAATAATCTCAGGGAGCAGTTCCCATTAGGCTGGATCGCATTCTTGAATGGTGACGTGATTCCATTCGGGGTCAAGCCAATTGCTCTAGAAATTCCTAGCCTTGGAGGTATGCTTACATTTACATCTAAATTCTAACGATTTCTAAAGGTAAAATATAATCGATAGATATCGTTTGTCATGGAATTTTCTATTTTTAGATAAGAAATCATGGAAGGAGATCAGAGTCTGTCTTCCTCCATCACTTTTTCAAGACAACGAGACTGATTTGTACTGTCCAGTATCAACTTGCCGTGAAAAGTTACCAAGGAATAAATCGATAGATACGCATATCAAGAAACACTTGGGAATTACGGTTAAGGAATCTCAGATGCCGGTCAAGACTAGTAATTCCGAGGGGTCGTTGCCATGTCGTTTGAATTATTACTGTCACGATAAGAAATGTCAGTATTATGTGGAAACTGCGGAGAAGAAATCGTTCAGGGCTTACAAAAATGTGAAACAGGTATGTACAGTATTCAATTAATAATTTTTAAGGTTCAATTAACTTTATACAATTGTAGTTGTTACTGGATATTTTTATTATAATTACAGCATTACCAAAAAGTTCATGCACCAAGACTTTTCGAATGCGACCAGTGTCAAAAGACTTTTTCCACTCAGAAAGTTCTGGAGAATCATAAACTGATGTGTGGAGAAAAGTACTCTTGTTCATCGTGTGAGGTCTCGTATAATACATTGGAGTCCTTGCAGACACACTGTCGTCGAAAGAATCACAGCTATGATCACATCAAGTACAAGGATAAACGAAAGTAAGTAATTTATAATTTAATAGTTAATCATAGTTATCATTTTTAACTGTTCATTCATAATATTTTTTTTATTTTTTGCAAAAGTTCTGTGAAGCAAGAAATGCAACAGAAATGCAATGCATCAACATCAACAACTCCAGTTCCTCCACCAATTCCTCAAGCACCTTCCACAACTGGACGAAAGCCATCATCTTCAAAGTCTACTCGAAAGTTACCTACGATTCTACCAAAGGCAGCTACTCCAACACCAGCTCCTCCGGGAGTGTTCAATACAATCCAAGCATTTTGTCAACAAGCTGGGGTCAAAGTTGATCTGGGATGTCAAACAGTTTGTACAGCATTTATCAAAAAGAGTAGTCCTGTTGAAGCTTCCGTTATATCTTCAACAACTACTCCAACGTTTACTCAGAAAAAAAGGAAAAGTACGGACACACAGACAAACATTGTCAAATTCCGGGCAACTTGTCTGGACCAAAGGCACAATGCAACTAATACCAATCAGGATTGGAAGAAGGTGATCACCTCAGATTCACAAACCCAAACTGCTGACAGTTGTGATACCATGGAATTATCATCTAAACCCGCTACTTGCAGTACCAGTACCTCAGATTCTTCGTCAGTCCAATTTAACGATGAATTCGCAACTTTCAAAATATCTGAGACGACCACAACTTCAGGAAAAACTAAGGATTCTGGTAATGACGCTGCCAATTTGGATGATGACGCCGCCATGACTCCTCCAGATTTGATTTCCAGTGTAAAAGATGAGCAGATGGTGTTTACTCCTTCGCCACCTCCACCAGAACCTGATGATGATAAGACTACCTTGTCGTCCATAAAAGCAGAATCTACTTCGAGTAGTAAGACTTGTTCAACGTCAACTTCCACAGCAATTAAAGTTGATAACGGTCCCAGTCTCTTTTCCGAATTCATTTCGTTTTTGGAAGCAACTGATTCTGCGACTCAAACAGATCCTGAAATGTTTGATGCGCTGGGTAATGGGGAATGTTTTGGTATTCGGGGTTTATTTGGGGATGACTTGACTGCGGGGGAGGAGGACGCATATTATGTGAGCGTCTCCTCAACAGCTAGTCAAACAGCTGTGGAGAGTATTTCGACAAAGTCATTGTCTGCGGAGGACTATGAATCCCTTTTGAATACGACAAATGATAAGAAAATTATTGATTTGAATGCGTTTAGCGAGTATATTAAAAGTGTGGAGGGGGTTAGTCAGGTAGAAATGGAGGGAGGAGGGGGAGGTGCAGGGGGGAGTGGGAGTGGTCAAAATCAGCAGGGAACAAATGATTTTTTGTATGATTGGGAACACATTGTTGAGGAGGTTTATCGGGATGTTGGGGACTAGATTAGTTTAATAGCTTGTTATCTAAAATTGTAAACTGAAGAAGGCTTTAAAAAATGTGAAATTATTAGTCAAAATTGAAAAATGCGTACCAAGTACATAGTTCCTTTACAAAAATCATTAAATTCCTCTCATTATATTATCCGCTCTCAAGTTAATAGTTAGTTAGGAAAAAGCAGATTGTGGCATACTAGCTAGTTTTAATAGAAACGGGTGGCTATTGAAAAACAAGTATTAGAATGTATTCTTGTTAAAGTTAAATTAACTAATTGAATTTTATCAATATTAATCCATGTTATTATTATTATTATTATAATTATTATTATGATTTACAAAGCGACTACATTTAAAAAAATAGGAGACTGATGCAGTAATTCACGTTTTGAGGTACACAAGAATCTTTTTAAACATATAACTGAGTGAGATTATCTTTAAAATGTCTGAATTAATTATAGTTTATCTTTTCTCTTCATTTGTATTTAAGTACTACGACCCTAAACTGATTTAGTTAATATGTAGCAATAGTAAAAATAACGATCGCATTTTAAAACATAACGAGATGTCCAACATTTATATCGTCAATCGTCATCAAGAGCGTTTTTTGGGAGAGGAAACTGAAGTAGAAATTAGATAATTGTTCGCATGAATATGATTACCTGTTGTATTTAATTATCAATTAGACAGAAATGTTTATTGTTAATGCCAAAAAATAATCACAAAGAAGGAAAACAAATCTTATTTTCTAGTGATGATGATGAATAATTATATAGAATTATTGTTGTTTAGTGATATAGCGCGCGACAAGAAATAAATCGATATTTTATCGCAAAATAATTAACAAAATGTAACGGTAAAAATATTAGGGTAGAATGTAGAGAGATCAGAGGTCAAAGGTCAAATCAGTTTAGTGAATGGAGAGGTAAATAGGTAAATAGTTAAATGTAGTTTATAGTTTAGAGAAAGGGAGGTTGCTACTGTTTGAATAATTTGTTAATTGTTAATCATCAAATCTACTAGTCACATTTTCAATTGTTTGTTTTTGCAATCGTGGTAACTATATAGCAAGAATGGCAGTTGAAACATTTACTTTACTGATGTATTACTTGTTTTCATGACTTTTTACTTATATTTCAATCTTGTTAGCTATTAAGTATACTTTAATTATCCTGTGTCATTTACTTCCATGAATACTCTGTCTTTTTAATTGTTTTTCTTTCTTTTTTGCAGCATCTCTTGTCAGTCGTCGTAAATTGGTAAATCCCAGGAAGGTAGTGAAAATGAAAATGACAAAGACGTACACTTACTATACCTGAAAAAATAATAATTATATCTTTGTGAATCTCTCAAGATTTTTTGTATCGTGGCTTTATATGTAATTTAGTATCTTAATCACAAATAGTTTTCAGGGTGAAATTCTTATGAAAATGTTTTAAATCTTTTAACAGTTTACAGATTTTCGATGTATTTTAATTTATTGTGTCATCTTCACTTTTACTTTGAGTTGTTTCTTTAATTCTAATGCAAAATATTATATATTTTTTAGAGATTTTTTGTTTTCTATTCCAAATATTTAGTAAATTGTATACTCCTTTGTCCAGAATATATACTGTTTTAATTAAATATGTTACAGTTATATCTAAACTGGTACCACTGAAAATTAAATATACCAATCAATACGTAAATGTAAGCTGCCATGAGTTTAAACTTTAAACAAAATTAACTGATCGACAAACAAATTATTAACTGCGGTAGTTTGTACCGATGCTATATATACAAAGTAGGTTGATAATATATTAACGGTTTATTTTCGTAACGTAAACCGTAAACGTAAAACCCGTCACAATTAAAAACACACACGCACGTGTGGTCGTGTTAATTAAAAATACGTATTTAAATGTATAAACAAATATTATGCAATGTTTTTTGCTGTTGTGAGTATTTTCTATTTTTATTTTGCTGACAAAAGAAATGAACAAAACATGTTCTTTTTTTAATTAAATGCCTATTTTTGTGAAATCTTTAATAATCTCTTAAATTGTAATTTATTTACATGGAAATGGAAAGTCATAATATATTTCGTGCATATCTATATGATCTATAAATAGTCTATAATTAAAGTTTAAAGCTAATACATATCGTCGTTAGTGCCTTTGGGGAAATTTATAAAATAATGAATTGGAGGGGCCGTAACGAGGTTTCCACTTTGATTAATTCGTTTCGGTTTTGAGTTTTCATCAATTTCGTTGGCGTCTCTGGATTCTTCTTTTGTGTTTATGGCTGAGTTGGTGGACGAGGAAGAGGATGACGTGCTTGTTGACTGTTTGGATAAAAAAGTTCAAAATTATTTTTAATTGGTCCTAAAAATCATTAACTTTAAACTACAGACCTCTTTCAAATGCTTTCTTTGAGATTTGAAGAAAGCGTCAGTGAAAGTAGCAGCGTCTCTGTTAGCGTTATAATTATCTATAGAGTCTTCGTCAGATTCGTCAGGTGCTTGTATTTGACCTTGAACTTGATATGGATAGTCCTGAGATTTTTGCAAAGCATATAATCATTCATAGGGGCAATATGAGAAATGAGAATTAGGAAAGTAGAAAAATAGAAAAAAGGGTTTTATATAAGCGTTATAGTTAAAGTTAATTGTTTAGAAGAAAAGTTAAAGTTAACCTTTTTCCATTGTTTACGTAAATACTTGAAATAAAAGTTTTGCAGATCAGCGACTGACACACATTGTTGATGAGATGGAGAAGATGAAGAAGAGAAAGATGGAGAAGAAGAAGAAGAAGAAAAAGAAGATACACCATTGTCCTGTGTATTTTTAATGATAGTTAGTAGACCAATTAAAGTTTAACGATTAAAGTTAACATTTAGCTTTGAAGTTAACTATAAAATCCACTTACAATTTGGTTGCCATCAGAAACTGCAATATCTTTAGTTGTTGACGGTAACGACCTTCATTTAAAAAGGGTTGATTATTAGCACATTTGAGATTTTTATTTAATAAGTCATCAGTCATCATTAAAATAATGATTTCAGTTAAAGTTAACTTTAAATACCCTAATGATGGTGAACAATACTTTCTCAAGTTTGAATAGCCACAAGGTTTTTCGCAACACTCTCGAACAATGTTTCTTCTGGAACGCCTTCTCAATAGTTGACGCCTTGGGGGTTGTGCCATTGCTGGGATTTCATTTTTCAGATTTCTTGCTGATAAAAGTTTAAGCCAATTTTTATTTGTCAATTAAGTTATAGCTATAGTCTAGTAAATTAAGTTTTATTTAATCTACTTCCTTTTCATATTTTCATTATAAAACTTTACCTGCTCCATTTCTGGTGAAAGTGACGCCACTTCCGTTGTTATCCGCAGAGTATTGATCCGGAATAAAAAAGAGTGGCGTCCTATCAGGAGAACCGTTGCTGCAAACAACTTCCAACGCGTTTCTTAACCGATTCAAGCAAAAACGCTGTTTTCGTTCAGGTACCGTTAAAGAACCTGACTTTGACGCTGTTTTATTGGAAATGGAAGGTGCCTCTCGTTTAAACTTTTGTTTTAGAGGTGATGACAGAGTGTCATTCCAATTTACTATGCCCATTACAGTTTCTTCGCCAACGGTAACACCTAACCCATTTGATAAGATGTTATCTTTAACTTTAACCGTTTCAGGTATTGAATGGGATAATATTTCATGAGACGATAAAATGACAAAAAGAAACAAGAAATTTATTAAAGATGACATGTTTGTCAGGGGAAATTCAAGAAATTCTTATCGAAAGTTATTTTTCTAATGATGTTGCCTCTTACAGAGCTCGAAGATAAGTGAACACATTTTTTGAAAGGAGCTCCAACCAAGGGAATAGGATTTTTATATTTTTGGTTTTTAATGAATAATGGCTTGTTGAAATAAGAGCATTGTTGCAGGGAAATTGGTTTTGATCGATATGTTTGGTACCAAGGTGCCATGCGAGATTGAGATTCAACATGTCTTATGATTCGTGATACAACTGGAAAGGAAAGCAAGGAGCATATATCAAGCCTTTCTTCATTCATTGTTCAGTTTTTAGGCATATTATACCACCTACGCAACGTACCTATAAATATGTTTCATTTTACTGTTCATTTTAATAGCGATTTAATTGTTTATTTAGCGGTTATAAATGTTATGATCGTGTCTAATGGGTTAATAGGCTTTTATGCGTTGCAACTTGCAAGTAGTTCATTCATTCATTCATGATTTCGAGATTGATGGAGAAAGAAACATGACATCTTTGAGCTCACACGCTCACAGATTAACAACTTGAATAAACTTGATACAGTTCACTAATAAAATATATTTAATTGTTTATCATAATCGTGTATCTAATTGGTAGTAATTAAAGTTACAAAAAATTGGTCTTTAGAGGAGAGGTGTTGAGGTCTCACGTTGCCCTCGTACAGGCCAATTATGCTATTCGTCCATTGGGTAGGTGCATGGCTACTCATCGTCACGACATAATCACGTCAACAACACCATTATTATTGCAGAGATGCACATTACGTAATCATAAAATTGGAAGTGCTTCAAACGAGAAAGATGTTTTTTTTCGCTAAAGTTGGTATTAAACAGATAGCAAAATGTATGGAAGATTAAAAAATATGTGAACTTCTGAAGATGATATGATGTTTTATGGACACTGTCGACGATATATTATAAAAGCTATTAGATTTCACATCCTTCTTATCCCAAATTCTTGTCATCCTAAAAGTTATGCATGGAAATATCTCTGTACGTGTATTTATTTACTAGATTGATTAGGTAGTTGGTATGTAGCTTGGTTGTTGGTAGGTTTGATAATATTATTATTGCGACAGGGTATGAACATGATTTTTTATTAAGTGCTTGGTACTTGTACTTTCTAAGAATGCATGCATGGTGGGAACGAAAAATGTCCGTCTGTCTGTTAGCACGATATCTCTGGAACGCTTCATAAAATTTGGTATACATATTAAAGTAGTACCAAAGGAAGAACCTTATTGCAATATTGGTTGACCCTCAGTTAGTCAAGGGTGAAAGGTCAACATTTTAAAACATAGCAATATATAACATGTAGTTAATGTGGTACATCATTTG
>JAQFYG010003778.1:0-12014 GCA_034694325.1 Entomobrya corticalis | reverse complement strand
AATAGGGTTGTTACTTGGTATTACTAGTATATGTATACCAAATTTCATCAAAATCGGTTAAAGCGTTTTTGAGTTATTGCACCAACAGACAGACGGACAGACAGACGGACAGACGGACAGACAGACATTTTCGCTCCCACCATGTTTGTAGTAAGTAACAGTACCTGTCACTTAATAAATGTTCAAGTTGAAAAAATACGTTTGCTATTAAAAATCGTCATTAAGAGCCACATGCGGACACTTTTCTTGGTTTTTTCCCCTAAAACGTGCATGCACGCATTAAGGAAGCACGACGCGACGCCTGCAAGACGGAAGTTTACCCGTTACCGTTTAAAAATAACATGAACTTGACTCGAGCTCAAAGGTACCACTTCCACCATTTACTTATAGCTCATTCTTGTAGTGTTTAACTCTAATCATTATCATTGTCGTCGTCCTCCCCTTGTCATATCACCATTTAAAATCTCCGACGACTCATCATCATCAACACAAAGACTACATGCGGCATGCTCCTTTTCTTCTTGTTAAACCCAACCAACTCAGCTAATTTTTATTTTTTTCAGAGATTGTTCATTGCTTCTAAGTTTTGAACGTATTCTTTTTCTGGTAGACAATAAACTTTTAACATTTTATTGTACTTTTTTCCGTGAAATTATTACGTGAAATGAACAATTGTTCTTTCTCGAGACAACGTAGTAGAATTGCATTATTAGTTGGATATTATTATCGTATCGTGTGTGCAGTGCAGATGGGAATGAGAGCACTGATGCATGTACATCCCTCATTTATTTTATTCTCTTCTTCTTCTTTCTTTTTCTTGAGTTGAGTCCATCTGTCTCCCCGGCTTCCGATTTGCATGTCCAGTGAATCATCTGAGCAGAAAAAAAAAGAGATTTTTTACAAAAACATAACACTCTCTCTGGCTGACTCACTAAGCTTCTATTTTTTCTCATGATATGATATGCCTTTTCTCTCTCTCCATCTCTCTTTCCTTCTGTCTGTCTCCCTGCCTGTATGAGTATTTATCTTTGCTTTTTGGTTAAAATAAATACAATAATAACAATAACAACAACAATGAAATGAGCATCACTATCATCATCAGTCCGTTTCCGTTCAGCTTGGCTTGCTCCTCTACCTCTTAAACCTATTTATTATTATTATTACTATCTATAGGTACCTTTTAAATAGTACACGAAACAAATATTCCCAAAAAATATACAATATATCTAAACTCTAACGACTGACTGTTATCTATCTATACTTACCACCATCACTAAAATCTTTGCATGGCATCACATTCCACTTACTTCATTGCACTGCTTGACAGACTTCTCATATTATATATTTTTTCCCTTTTTGCTTTTGCCTACTGATACTGATTATTATTTATACACACTTCTTGGCATTAACTCCTCCTCCCATTTCCTAATAGCTTTTTATGGCGTTTTGTTATATTTTTTGGTAAAACAAAAAAAATATCACATAAAAACATCCAAGCCACCACACGACAACTTCTCTTTCTGTCTAAAAAGTATTTATGTATGTTATACACATGAAAGCTTCACAAGAAGAGAATATGATTATTATTACGTTATTTTAAATATTATTATCTGAAAATCAAGCTTTTCAGTCAATGTTAGTGAGGTTGGCTCTTTTAAAAAACATAACAAGCGATAGTAATAATAAAGGATACGAAAAAAGGGAATGGTCGAGTGCGACGACGAAAACGATGAGGACTGATGACGATAAAGCAGTTTGAGTTTTAAAAAAGTCTTAAAGGCTCGCCTCCCTGTTTTTTCTTTAAGTCTGAAATAATTGTATTTTTTTCTATTTTATTATTATCATTCAGGAAAATGTTATTATTTATTATTATTGCTTGTTTGTGTCTAAGCTAAACGCTTCGCTTGTGTCAAATAGCTAAAAACGAGTATTTAAAAAAATGATGTGCGTGGTGGTTGTGGCACTGACGGACAAAAAGTCAGTGACCAGCAGTAGCAAAATTTTTTAAAACAGTAAAAAAGATAACGACAAGGAGCAAGAGAAGCATGACAAGAACAAAAGTAATCATTGCATGTGATCATCACGACGATGATGGCAAATGCAACAAATAAATGGAAATGGTCGTTGGTTTTTGGTCATCGTCGTCTGCTATCAGCTTGGCCCAAGTAAACATTATAGTTAGCCGCTGTCCTCCTCCTCCTCAGAAAGAATACGAATAGCTGCAAAAAGTATAAAATAAGATTGAAGATACACTTTTAATAGATTTGATTTCTTTGAAATAATTTTGACTCATGATACATCACGCCACTACTATCACCACACCTGCTCCCATTTTATTTTTGGGGTTGGTTGATTTTGGGTTTCGTTTGACGTTTCATAAGTTGCCAGCATTATACTATCTAAAACTGCTGCAAAAATATTTAATGTTATTGTTGTAAAAAGGCTACATTCTGAAACAGTCGAAAACGATAAGCATTTGTCTTTATTTTGTATATAAATTTTGTTGGCTCAATTCAGAAACTACCTTAGCTTGACAAAAAAAATTTAAATTTGTACCGTCCATCTAGAACTAACGAACTTGATCGTGGTGATGACGACGATGATAGTTGACTAGAAAACTAAAAATAATAGCAATAATAATAACAATAACAATAATCACATATAAGCAAAAAATGGTATAGCAGTCACAATTGTAATCAAAGATATACTCACAGCATACCACACGTGACACATATTTAGAAAATCTACGATTATTTTTTTAAATCGTACACAATCTCGTCCACTTTTTTGATTAATATTATTCCAAATGTACACGCACGCTCACTGGCATGGGACACTGTCATAATAATAATAATTACTTTTATTGCAAATACTTGTAACGGTTTCGATATCATATTATCATCATAGTTGGTTGACTTTGGCTCGTTCTGCCTGTGCGCAATCAGTGCGCAATGTAAAGTTGTTGTCTTTTGATTTTGGCCGGCCCGCTGGTTCTTCTAAAATCCTAATCTCTAACAACGGCCTCATTTTCTATTTTGCAAAAGTAGACTCAAGCAACTTTTAATTTGTAGCCTGCAACATTTTAATTATTAGAGACGTTTGAAAACTTTATTAAATAGAAGTTGTCTTCTGGCTTATATGACGAGCCAGTTACAACTTAATTTTTTAAATACTGATTGGCTCATATGACGTTTCTAATGACATGTTCACACCACCGAAAAGCAAATCTACTAAAGCATCTGATAAAAAAATAAGCTCAATCACCATCTTGTTATTAGCTTATTAACAAATGACTCTTTTTTACAAGTTTACAAATTGTCAAACAAGCTACCTTAATTCTTGTTTCCTTCCCGATTCCAATCTATGTAACTGTACAAGTTGACAGTCGTCTGCCGGAGAAAAAAGAAGCAAAGTAATCCAATGTATCATGATTTCTGTGAGAAAATTTTGCTGATGAATGGGAAAGGAATTGATTAAAAGAAATTGAATTCAATTGTCAGAAGAGAGAGAAAATCAATTGGACTTGATGGGGTGCTTCATTTCATAGCTTAAAAGATTAAATATATTGTGAAACTTCAGAGCAGAGAAAACGGTGACCACGGTGATGATGAAAAATAATCATAATAATAATGATAAAAACGATGACGATGGCGATTTTGTGCTTTATTTGTTGCACTTTTACAAATTACAACCCTTTAATCATCATCGTCCATATTTCTGTATCCTCAAATCATCTTTCCTTCATGATAATAGATACGGACGGACACAACAAACAAACAAAATGAAGTGATGAATGATTAGTAATTCTTTTATCTGCCTCTGGCATAACAACTAAACTGACAAAGTCATCGTGATCTTCCTCATCATTATCATCTCCATTCGATTTTTTTGTGTTCAGCTTTTCCTCCTCAATACTTTCTTTCTTGCGTTGCGACAAAGTCCAACAAAAATCATCAACAAGTCACAAGTCTCAATTTGATTTTTGCTTTTCTATACACCCGTCCGTATTGTATGTGCTCTTATCACTGAATTATTGTATACCAATCACAGATATATTTGTGCACGTTACATAAAGCACACAAAGAGTTGGTGTCCAATAATCCAATAAATAGCAATAATATTATCAACGTCAATTATCTATAAAGAGGAAGCATTTGGGAAGAAAGGCTTGACAGGTTTTCATTTGTTCATTAAACTCTTTGAAAAGAAAAGAGAGGACGATGAAATACATATTAAGCAGCGGCAATGAATTGATGGTGGTCTCAGGTTGGTTAGTTGGTTGATTAAATATGTTCTTCTCCTTCTATTGCGGTGGTCATCCACTCATTCACCATTCGTCGTCATCGTCGTCACCAACCAGCTAAATAAAAAATATATAGCTGTTTCGCTTGTATACATCTAATCTTGTTGAGAAAGAAAAGAAGAAAAACAGGCTGTGTGTTGTTAGATGGATTGGATTAGTTTGGGAGAGGCTGTTTTATCCCTTTGGCAACGAAGGATCATGGTAAAAAAATAGTTATTTTGAATGGCGATGGTCTCTGGTGGTATCCCATCACCATCCTTTTTTTTACTCAATAGCTTTATAATATTGCCTTCTTATTTCTCTCTATTTTTTTCGAATAAATTCATGCATGCCAACACGTTGCTACTGGTTTTTTCTTTAGAGTGGTTGTGGTTATGCTGATCATTCATAAAATACAACTTTTAAAAATGCAAAGAGATCTTCGTGATATGATAAACGTCAATGTGCTTGGTTTGGTGTATACTTACAACCATGGAAACTTGACAAACACAATGTGCGGTCCATCATGACTTGGTATTTATTACGCAACAAATTTAAAAATTGATTTTCTATATAATTTTTTGACAGACCAAAGTGTGAACTGGTCAGTTTCACAGCTGTCATCTCGACAAAAACAGGGGCACACCTACACAATTTACAATATAGCCAGTATATAAAAACATCACAAAAAACATTTTAACTATAAAACTTGATGAAACAACTCTGTCCATCCATCCAGAAAAGATTAGTATAATATTTTTTGTCAATTTTCATTCTTCTACAAATACATTGACCCAGCCATGATTTGACAAAATAATAAATAAAGAAGTGAATGAAGAAAAGTAATAATCTTGTAAAGATATGCATACATGGAAAATGCTCTACTATTGACTATTACTACTGAAACTTCTGGAGGGAGTTTCTATTTTCTTAAAATACTTGTACAAATCTCATCTTCTTTTTTTACAATCAGAGTGCTTCTCACCTTCTCATTTTAATTCTCACCCTTTTTTCATACAAAACGGTGATCAAAGTTAGTAGTTGGCAATCATGACATGACGATGATTATCCCACAATTGAATAAAAAATCACTGCTCTCCTCTTGAATAATTTTATTATATAGTTTTTTTTCAATTGAAAATAACAATAAAATGGGAAGGGAGTGACTCAGCAATAAAATTATATATTTTTTCTTTGACTTCAAATTCTCAATTGAATTTGGTAATAAAAATGATGAGGATGCTGATGATCATCATCAAATAATAAGATATAAACTTGTACTAATGGTTCATGTCAAAGAAAGAAAAAAAGTCACAAGAAGTTATAAAGGTATATAAAAAATCTGTCATCGTCATCTCATCACTACTAACTGCAAAGCTAGAGCTACTACCACCACAGCCACTGGTTGTACAGCCATGAAATCTCTCCTGTTTAAATGAAATTTGTTCAAATAAACTTATACAAAACGGTTCCTGTTCAATGCTTCTACTGACAAAAAACTGATAATGGTAAATAGAAAATAAAAAACCGAGCTATTCAAGTTGGCGTTACTTCTTCTTTCGTCATAATGTGGTTTCTTGTTGAGTGAACACGTCAAACTTTACTAAAAATATCCAATAGCTCATCTTCTAATTCATAAAAAAACTTGAACTAAATGGAAACACGGAGGAGGATCCAAAAAAATGTAACCAAATCAGTACATAAAAGAAAAAGAAAGAAAAAAGGATCCGAATGAAGAAAAAAACTGCTTGAATTTGTTTGATCTATTGATGACTTTTTATATGCTTCGTTTGGTTTTCATGATGAACACGATGTGGAGATGATCAGATATAAAAAGAGAGCCCACAAAATAAAACAAATTGAATTTTTTCTTATTTTTTTTTCTTCTGCTTTAAGGTAAAGTGCACACGTTTACATTGAATTTGAAAATAGATGGAAAAGCGATTTCATACCACCACCATCACAGCATCAGCAACCGCAAGAGTAGCACCTTGCCTATATCTACCTATTTTTATACCGCACAGAAAGACAGAAGTAAAAAGTAGAGTTGACTAGTTTTTATCACCTTTTCACTCTTTTTTATGATTATCATATTTGAAGAAAAGGCAATTGAAAACAACTTCTTGTCATTTTCATTTCACTTCATCGTCGTCATCATCATAATCATCATCAGAAAAAATAGGGTGGTGGTTTGATGACTGGTGAGCAGAATCAAGCAACAGATTGCCTATTTGAAATAAAATAGGGAGAAATAAAGAAAGAATGAAAAAAAGTATATCTCTAAATAAAAAATCATGCACTTCAATTCAGAGAAGGATGACGAAGCTGAGAAGAAAAATCGGCAATGGTGACGACGAAACGATGACAACTAAGCACATATCTGCATCCTGTCATTTGTTGCTTGTCTTGTATTGTCTTCAATAATCACCATGATCATCAGCTTCTGATTTCAAACTGATTTTCACATCTGATTTAAATGTTTGGATTACATAAGTTCAAAATAGGAAAATAAAATCATCCGTGTGTTTTAAAAATACACCCGTAAGTCATATTGCACAAAGACGACGACGACAACGATGGTGACGACGATGATGATAATACCATGTGACACACAGGTAATTACTGAGTTTAGTCAAATGACAAGTTTTTTCTTATTGTATACACCATCAGTTTATCATCTTGTTCTATCTGTTTTTACTCCTCTCTCTCACAATCAGTGCAGCCTTTGCTTTTATTATACCATAAATGAAACAATATTTCGACGACATAAGAAAATGCCGGTGTCTCATCTCATCCTCCTTCTCCTCTTCCCTCATCTCTTCATCCTCCTCAACAATTATAACTTTTTTATTGATAAAGCTATAAGACGACGTCCCGACTCCCGACACAAAATAAAAATGTTGAATGATTTTAAAGGTATGTATGTATGTATGCTGCGATGTATATAATAAAATGTTGAATGTATTGACGACAATGTTGATTTTTTGCTCCTCGTTTTGTCAAAATCTTTGAGCGGGGCTACTCCTTCTTCTACTTCTTCATCTTGGTATATGTATTCATCTACACAAATTCAGATTTGTATAAGAAATCATCATCAGCAACAGTTCGCCTCCCTTTCTCTTTATCCCTCTTGCTCTATACGCTCATTTGAATAAATACTCATAATACTGATTAGATATGCACCAGATTCTTTCCCACGAAGAAAATGACAATACACGACAATAAGAAGCATTGGCAGCAAATAGTAATAACAGCAATGACCCAATATCAGAAGCAATATTCCAATCCTGTTGTATGACGTTGCATTGGTCTGATGCATTAATGAAGCGTCAGTAGTAATAATATGCATGCAATATTGTATTTAAAGTTGTTAAAGTGTTTGTACTTATTATCCATACATTTTATGCAGATGAGATAAGAGTAGAAGAGAATGACGATGACGAGAAGAAAGGTGTTTGTTCATCTTGATCAGAACAACTGTTGTTGCTTCTCGGCTCAATGTGATGATGATGGTAATTTGATTTATTGGAATGCTCTGAATAATCTGCATACATGCATAATATGTGATTGTTGTGTCGGAGAAAAAATATGGTATCGTATTTAATATTATGCATAAGTAATCATGACATGAGAAATTAAAAAGGAAGGAATATAAAAAAAAGTGGGGCGCAATATGAACCTGATGGAAAAAAACAGGGTTACCTACATAAAAGTTCGTTTCTTTGATGCTCGTTTTTTATTGAAGGTACATGAATATGTCTTTGCCTTTTCTTATTTGGTGGCTTGTTCTTATCATCATCATCAGTTGCCATTGTACATTTTCATTGATCATTTACTTATGCATAAACAGTTCAGATATATAAATATTTGAAAATAGTATCCAAATTTGTCTGTGAAAAGATGATGTGCTTCTGGCTCTGGATGTTGTTGCTTTTATGAAAACCGTTCAATTTACAAATTCATTTTGTTGAGTGTGTAATGCCTTGGCTTTGCCTTATGACATTGTTTCTTTTCAAGTGTAGAGTGCCTACGGGGGAGAGGATTTCCTTTCTATTTTACCTTTGGTAAAAGATGATGAGAGAGCAGAAGTAAAGACGCTTAGAAGAAGAATCAATATATATAAGTCGGTAGTAGACTGACTGGCTGAGTGAGTGAGTCAGTAGAGAGTATAGTGGTGAGCCGCCACCCAAAAAGCTACTGGATCAAAAGAAAATAAAAAAAAGTGAAGACGGAGGCAATGAATAAGAAAGATTTTAAACAAATTATTATGATCGTAAGAATTATTGTTGCACTATTTCATCCCACATGACGATTGCATTTTTTCTTCATTTCACTCTCTCTTCTTTTAATTGTGTTTGAAGAAGTTAAGTGTAAGAAGGAAGCAATGAGTCTGGATAGGTATGCTACTGGTGTTAACGTGTTAGAATGGCAACGATAATGATGAGATGATTTAACTAAACCAAGCCAAGAAAATAATACAAAAAATGTGTGGGCTTTTTTGTCTTTGTTATATTTTTTTATCATTGTCCAAAGTACACATAAGTTTACTAGTAAAATCGATGTATGTCTGCGTCGTCATGACTTTTAAAATATGCTTGCATGTGTGCACTTAATTTTTAATCAAATTAGTAAATTGAAGCGTGTACACTTGACTATAAGAATCTTTTTACTTTAATTACATTGATGTCATTTTGTGAAGTTCTCAATCTATTGACTGGAGAATGAGTAGTCAAACTTTACATTACTGTCAGATTTTTTTATGGATGGATAACCTTTAAGTTTAAGCTAAGAAAATAAAATAAATATCTCTGGAGGAAACCACCACTATATTAGTTCATACTTCATACTATACTATATACACAATCGTTAATTCGATTCGTGCTTCTTCTGAAAAGTAAATCCGCATACCACATGCAAGAGCAGCAGCACATTTATCCTTGTTATTATCATTACGTCATGGTATAATGCATACAAAATCTACTTGCTACTACTTCTGGGGCTGCTGATGTTTTGCTGGAATAATTGCCGCATATGTTCCCGATACTCTCTTTCTCTCTTTCCTTCTTTTGTTTTCTTCAACTTTCAACTTCTGGAGAAACATGCTGCTTCTCTATATTCGTCCATTCATGCATCGATAGAGAATATAATGCACAGTTTTGTTTACACTCTAGGCTGAACTGATGTGCTTTTTCGATGTTGTGCCCTCTTCTCTCTAAATACTTCTAATACTGTCGATGCTAATAATAAGGAAACGGAGATATGCATTCCAAATAAACGAAAACTATAATATACCATAGAGCACAACAATCTTGGAATCAAAAACTTTTTTGGAATTAACTCCCATGAACTGCGTGAGAAATGTGAGAAAATACAATATAGATTGCAACACGCAAGAGAGCAAAAGTAGCAACAACTGTGCTCTTTCTCTAATCAAAGAGGTGGCGGAGGTGGTGTTAGGAATGGTGGCTGAATTAATAGAGAAAAGGTCGGTAGGTGGATGATTGTCTTTTGTGATAGTGGCGATGATTATAATATTATGGTAATGTATAAACTCAAGTGACAATATACATTTGATGCTAAGGACGGCGGAGGCAGAGTAGAAGAAGAAGAGTAAAAACTCCGCAAAACCCTAATGAATCTTTAAGAAGGTATACCATTTCATGGTTATAGCCCATGTTCCTTCTCTCTTTAACTCTCCCCTCTTCCCATTTCTATGTTTAAACTCTAAACTTTTCCTTGCTGATCTCTCTTTGTATTTATTGTCTGAACGATGGCGATTTCCTTACAAAGTATCAAGCATCATATCATAGTCCTTTCTCGATACATCCATTTCCAAAATTTCCAAGAAAAGGGAAGACGGTCATATAAAGTGGTGGACGTACAAGGAACGGTGCTTTTGTAATTACAGATATCACAGAAAGTCTATAGCTGGAACAATGTTTTGTTTGATGCGATAATATTGTTCCATTTTGTATTAAGTATTTCGTATAAATAAAAGATACGGACGGAACCAATTTCCACTTGCTTCAATCTAACACCACCACCACCATCACAGCTTGTTTCAAATTTTTCATTCACCCGGATTTCCTTACACTCTCTATAATTCTATGATTATTAAAAGGGAGCAATTGTGTACCTGATACATTGGAAATTAAAAATACACACGTTTCGTTCACGTTCACTCTGCAAAGATATTGTGTGTTCAGCGTTCATACTGGATACATATAGACATGCATAATGATCTTGTGATTACGATGATGACGATGATTTTGTACAAAGAGAAGAAGGAATGGTTGGTTCCTTCTTTCTCCGTGTGTGATGGTGTGTGCAACATTATTAGTAAAAGTTGAAAGAGAGAGAGAAAGGGAAAAGAAAGGTAATTTATTATGCATGCATGTGTACGTGAATGTGCAATAGCCTTTCAGGCTGCTGCTCTGCTGATCACCAAATATACTTGCTGGCTTACTTTAACGAGTCTGCAGAGCTCTTACTTAAAGTCTTCACAAATTTCTTGCGTGCTTGCGTGTGTATTTATTTCTGTGTGGTTTCAAAAGAGAAAGAACGGAAACCAAAGACAAAGTTTAAACTTTCATTATCAACTTTGCATTATCATTATCCTCTCCTTTCTATATACTGCATCTTATGGTTTGGTACTCCTTAGACAAAGACATCAAGAATGAAAACATGATCTCGCCTTATCCAAATAAGCTCGATATCGAGTATTTGTAAAGATAAATAATCATCAGTTTACGCTTTGAATTTATTTTCCTTTAAAATGCTTTTCATGTTACTATGATAATACCACTAATTTTTAAAATATTCTGTTATATTTAATGTTGGTGTTACAAAAATTGTGAATAAATGAGTTCGTCAGTACCAACATTTTTTTAAAAAGATGAGCAATTTTCAATTACAAAAACCAAATCAAATCATAGCGTAAAAGAATAATTTATCCTGAAATGCTAAAGTAGGAAAGCAAATGCTACTCCTACAATCTGTCAACATTGTCGCCATTCTGCTAATACGATAATTTGCATATTTAATTCGCCCACAAGCAAATTCATCATCACCATAGCTGTCATCTTTACTGGTTTGTTGCTTACAGGTACAGATAGAGATACATATCAATGCATACAAAGATGGTCTGTTGTCAGCAAAAAGGAATTTAAATCCTTCACGATACTTTCCTATAATATATGCATCATCGACTTGTACGGGTAGACCTAGAAGCAAAGCAAAATATATTTAATTCCTATAGACGAATTAATAAAAAAACGAGATACTAGAAGGCAGAAGAATTAAAAGAAACGCAATGCAACGGATTCTTCTTCTCGAAGGGAGTTGTGGCTAACTATTAGAGAGAGGGAATGAATGAGCATCATATAAGAGTAGTCCTTGAAAATTAACTAAGCTCCTCTCTTATACTTTCCTCCTCTATCATCCTTCATCTTGGTCTATCCTCATCCTCTCTTCTTCATTTTGCTTGAGACGGAAATGGGAAATCAAATCAGCTCAAGAATAATTAACAGACGACATAATCCACCACTGGCAGGGTTGCCACCACGGCCACATCATCATCTCCACTCACTCCAACTTTTTCAACTTGTCTATATATTTCATATTGGTTCTGTCACTTGAGTGAGAAGGTTGTCTTGTTTCTGTGTTCCAGATTTTATATACACCTTCTATCATAACTAACCTTTAGTAAAAGAGGTGGTTTTTACCACCAATC
>JAQFYG010003777.1:0-12015 GCA_034694325.1 Entomobrya corticalis | reverse complement strand
TGGTGCATTTTTGTGAAACATATTTTTATTTTGTTATCAGTGTCCTTAAACCTGCCAAACTTTTAATTGCGTGCAAAATTCATTTGTTGACAGTAATAATAATTATATTTGGTTTTATTGTCAAACTGTACCTCATCAGGTAAATTTTACAATAATGGCAGATTACGTTTCTTATCACAATGTTTTAATCTTAAAATAAGAGAAATTAAACTTATCTATTACAATATACCATAATACAATAATGTATGTTAATACAAGTAAACTTTACATTGAAATGTATGGCAGTATTGTTTACATAAGACTATTATATAAATGCACAAAAACGGGATTTATATGATCTGATGTTCCTTTTACACGCATATTATTAATTAAATTGATTTTTCCTCTCACAAAATAAAGCACTTATATTATTTTATATATGGTAAAATGTATACATATTTTTAATAGTAAGCAGTGCAATCAGATCATCTATTACAATTGGATTGTGGACAATATTTAGAAAGTTTTTTGCACGAAATGTAAATTTTCCTTGAAATCGTAAATATCAAAGCATTCTAGACGACTTCAAATCCCATTTACAGATGTTTTATTGCCAAACATGTATATCCAAGCTAGTCGCAAAAACGATATATCTCGTTTGCATCCTAGCATTTACACGACATTCTTTTTCCACTTACATTACACCAAGTTCTTCTTTATAACAGACAGTACACTTTTAAAACATTTAAAGTTAGTTCTGCAAGATCAGAGATCTAAATAATCAGTTTCATTATTTTAACAAGTCATTTAAATCATATTTATCCTTCATTGTGTCTCAGTCTCATAATATACATTGATGCGAACAACTGGAAAGTATCTAATTGAAAATAAATGCCCTTAATTTAGATTTGATTTGCTTCTAGGTAAATATTATAAGTATATTTAAGCAAAATGTATTTATAAATGGTGTGTAAAACTAGATAGTACGTGCGTCTTCAAAAATATTTAGTTCTGAGCTATTACCCAAATATCAATGTCAATTTTATTACTGTAGTATTTGTAGCTACGTTTTAATCAGAAATCTACAAAAGACGAGCTACAAGCTATCCAATAATTCGATAAATACTATAGCAGCCTCTTGACTGCTTTAATAAGCTGATACAGCATTGCAATCTTAAGCGTATAAATTTTTGTGCTTAAATATCCTGGTATGGTTATGTTGTTATCTTTAAAATCAACTTTCTTTTTTATGAACTCCACCAGAAATATAATAATTGATAGAAGATAAACACTAACAAAAACGATTGCTATTTGAAATAGCTTATAAATGTCAATCACATCCGCTTTTCTTGCAATAACTTGCACGCTATCCCTTTCCCGGTTTTTTTGTCCAAAATCTGCCCAATTATTCCACTTTTCAATAAATCCTCCCTCTCGTACAATTTCAAGAGTTTTCACCATCCAGTGCCTGTTGGCCGTGTTCAAAACAGTAAACCACGGTTCAGAGTCCTCCTCTTCCTTTACAGAAAAACAATTGTAACTAGATCCGTACTGCTCCTTGAACCAAACGTTATCTATTCTTAGATACCAATCGGCCCATCTCACTGATTGCGGCCAGCCGTACTTCTTTGATACCATCCATTTCCAAAATATATGAGAACTGAATCCGTTTCGTTAAACACATCTGTACTTATTTGGTTGTGTTTGACATCGGCCCTTTAAGAATTTACTAATCCATTCCTCTCCGTCTATTCCTGTTTTGTAGCCATCATTTAAAAATTCGCTCATCTTTTCATACGGTTTGATGGATTCCTCAAGTATTGCAAAGCTGGTAATTTCATTCTCATACCAAGTCCATGTAAACATGCCTGCTAGAACCAGGCTAATACATAGACAGTTTCTTTGAATCCTTACGTCTCCAGAACGAAGCAGCATTTTAAACGTTTTATTGACGTTAGCTACAGCCAATCGTAAGAAGGCAGAAATACACAAGCTTTGCTTTGGAAGAATTTTCAAAATTGTGAGAAGAGATGAACGGCATATGCAGGAGACCAGAAGCACAATCCATGTTACAGGAGATAATATTCGAAACCAATTAAACTGATCTGTTATTCCAAAGGTTTTGCTTTTGTCTATACAGTAAAGGACCACATATCCGGCATGATACTGCAAAAATAGTCCATCGTAAAACTCGCCTCTGAAATCGTCGCTTTCACGAAAATCTTGGTAAATAAAATCCCTTTGTTTCAAATTACCTTTGAAATGATCCATTGAAAAATTGTGCGTTTGTGAGAGCTGAATTGCCATCATGACTTTAGCTCAACAATTTTCATTGCTCCACAAATTTCCAGTACCATATACGCTTTCACATGAATAAGTCATGGTTTTAGCATAATAATAAAATGCCGGATCAGGATCAGCTATGGAAGAATCAATTTTAGTATCTACACCATTTCCTATTCTATAAATGGCTCTATGATATTCTAATATTTTCACGCTGCCCCCTTGAAATAGTTCCGTAACATTTAGAGATAGTTGCTTCATTATGCTTCATTGCTTAGCCAAATTCTGAAATGTGCACATCTCACTTTTGCTTTTTCAAATTCTAAAAGTGCACATTTCATTTATGCTTAGCCAAACTCTCAAAAATGCATATCTCACTTTTGCTTAGCCAAATTCTGAAAAGTGCATATCAAGTGCACATTTCATTTATGCTTAGCCAAACTCTCAAAAATGAACATCTTAGTTTTGTTTAGCCCAATAAAAAAATGCTCATCTCAGTTTTGCTTAGCCAAATTCTGAAAAGTGCACATCTCACTTTTGCTTAGCCAAATTCTGAAAAGTGCACATCTCACTTTGCTTAGCCAAATTCTGAAAAGTACACATCTTACTTTTGACTAGCCACAGTTTTGCTTTGAATATATAAATAAATTTTAAAAATATACCTGTAAACAAAAGTAATGTTTTTAAATATATAAATTAGGCATTTCCCTAACTTTATATTTTCAGGTAACATTAATTTGCAAGAGTCGATTAATTTAATACCCATTACCCGTAAGCATAATGACTTTCCAACCCCCAGAATCAAGTTGATCACTAGAATATCTTTTTTCCGAATATTATTAGAATTTTAAACTTTGGATATTAGTTGCAAGTAACATCATCATTATAACGTGTTTAGGTCCTTTATTACTATGCCCGAGGCAGTTTTAATCAAATACAAACCCATATGCTTATGAGCACTTAAATACATAAGCACATTTGCATAGCCAAATCCCGAAAAAAGGCTCATATCACATATACTTAACCAAATTTTAAAGACTGCACATCTCACTTTTACTTAGCCAAATTCTAAAAAGTGCACATTTTGTTGTGCTTAACTTAGTTTTTAAGGCTGCACATCTCACTTCCGCTTAGCAAAATTCTGAAAAATACACATTGGACTTCTGATTATTCAATTTTTTAGGCTGTACCTCTCACGTTTGCGTAGCTGAATTCTAGAAAGCGGATATCTCACTTTTGCTTTCCCAAATTCTGAAATATACACAATTGACTTCTGATTATCCAAAGTTTCAAGGCTGCATTCCATTCAGATCCTGTATCAGTGGGGCTCAGAATCTTTGCTCTATCCTGAAGTCAGACAGAAGAAAACAAAGCAGCCATTTTTTGTCGGCACAAATGCACGATCTCGGATTGTACTAAATTCTGAAATATCAATTTGTGATTATAATGATTTTCAGGAAGTATAGTTAGTCCAAAATTGTCATTTACTCTCTTCTGTACAAGAAAGCAACAAATTTTTACCAACTTTATCTCATAATAGAAGAATACAAGTACCTCAGTTTTTATGCACGAGATGCGGACATAGCCGATAAGGCTGGCGTGGGTCTATATGGACGTCTTCAGCCGTACTTGGCATGTCCGCATCTGGCACATATTTTTAGGGGTTTTTGAAAAGGGAATAAAATCTCCCAAAAAATGTTCTCCGACAACAAATACTGACAGGGTCATAGCTTACTTCAATATTTTTAACCAGTGACTGCTGTATGACGACAAAACGCAATTTTACTAGGAGAATATATTTAACTGGCATCCCTTTCAAGTCTGTAAATAGTTAAATGGACTACGTAGGAGCTGATAAATACTGACGAAACACTACACTCTATTTATTCTAAATTAATAAAAAGCTTTTTATTTATTATTGATTTAGTTTAAGCTGTTTTCTCTATAGTAAGGAATGATATAAAAAATTTTAATAAAAATATTTGAATTTATATTACCCCATGTCTCTGAAATGCCAATTTTATCATAACTTGAACTTGAGGCATGCAGGTAATCAATCTTATCCTGTGTTAACGAGCATGCAATAACATAATGAATTAAAAACATCGCGAAGAAAAGGATTTTGGTCACAATAACTCAATTTTAGGTAAGATTAAAATTTTTATTGAAGGCGGTAAATGTTCCAGCAGCGGATATGGTTGACACAACTACTAGTAAACCCATGAGTTCATCGGCGTCTTCATGTCAAGAGCCGTTTAAAAACAAGTATGATAGAACAATTGAATAACCGCTAAATGGCGTTACTAGTAAATGCTGCAACGGTAATGGGAGTTGCAGGAAAGTAAGTAACCTTTTAAAATTACACCTTTAAAAACGTAAAATTCTAAGTTTGCACGGTGGAGCATTTTAATTAAATTAAGTTAACTGAAAATTTTAAATGCATAAGTACTGGATAACTGGACATGTAGAGGGAATGGACCCAATAAAAGTTTGCTACTTTTCCAGCATCAAGAAACGAGATAATTTCAAATCATGCTGCGCTGACACGTCTCACAAAAATACAAAGCACTACTCCCAAGAACATTCCAGATTTACAAACAATGAAAAACAAATTACCATGGAGTTATCAACAACACATTGTTAGTGTTATTGTTTAAACTGAAACGAATTAATTTATGTTGGACAAGCATTTAACTGTTATGTAACTATGGTAACTCAAGCAATAAATATAAAAAGAATAAATGATTCGATTTTCCAACTTATTTATTTTACGGCCGTACATATAAATATCGAATATTACGTCCCGTTACCCTGTCACATCTAGAAAATTTTGGATGTATGGTTTTTACGATGCTTAGTACACTAACCAATCCGTTTTTCAACTTTATATCTTCTGAGCTACATTTAAGAAAAGTTATTAAAAGCTTCAAACAATTAGTATCTCTTATTTCTAAAAATTAAAGTTTCAAGTGTCAACATCAATTAGTTTCTACGTACCCCGGGACAACATAAACAGTGCATTAAATTCAATAAATGAGCCTTACCTGTTACGTTATCCCGTGGCATGTTAAAACTACTTAATGTGGAAACTTTTAACATTAATTTTTATAAACAAGAGTATCTTATTGTTTGAAACTCTTTAACCCTTTTTCCTAAACACTTTCATTGTTGTTTAAAATTGATCACATTAAATAAGCACCGATTAAGGAACACACGCAGTCAAATGAGAGTGGGTGGATCACACCAAAATTTATACTATGGGGCTCAGATATCCTTAATGAGCATTGGGTCTATCATGAGGTGCAAACTCGTCTTCTAAACTGTATAAAAACTTTTTGCATCGGTCCACTTACAATGTTATATAGGATAACTATTTCTGGATCATGTCTACACTATGTCAATGTCGTATCTGCATCTAATAATTACGGTTGCGTGGAGAACTAAATTACAAAATTTCTTCCACAATTTCTATGAAATTTACAAATTTATATAACACACATCCAAAAGATATAGAGAAAATTTACAAAAGTCCAGAGAATAGGAAATAGAGTTTCAAAATACTAGTTTGTGTTTTTATTTCCAATAATATTAGGTCAAGCTACGCTTAAATTTTACTTTATTTGCATAAAAGAAGAGTATAAATTTTGACATAATGTTGAAACTGGGGCTGGAATCACCTAAAAATGAAAAACAAATCGCTCGGTCCGTACGACATAAAGTTGAAAAGTTAAAATATTAGTCCTATATACATTATATAAAGTATGTTGGGTATATGTTACACAAAATCATATCCAGGGTTGTTTGACTATTTATCATTTTGATTTTTATTGGACATCAACTGATTATATCAAAATACAAAAAGCTTGCTAATATAACGGAAAGTTTGGAGAATATTTTATTCACACATTCTTTTTAGTTTTGCAATTATTAGAACCTTTTGATGAAATTTTTAATATTTGTTGAATTAACAAGTTTAAAAAAAACCATTAAACCACCAAAAATTTACTACGATATGCGCTTACTATCATACAGCAATTTTTCAAAAAACAAACAATCAACCATTATTATTTGCTGAGTATTCGCTTAGATGATCTTTCGGAAGTATTTATATACAATCAAACCTTGGTATAGTGGACATAAATATATTGGACAGATAGCTATAGTGGACAGATTTCGACTTACTGGTCCTCGGGGATAGGGTTTTCCACATTAACCACTATACATATAGTGGACAGTATATAGTGAACAAATAGCTATAGTGGGCCGATTTTGACTTGCTTTAGAGCACAACTCTCTGCTATATAGTGGACAATGAGCTAAAATACGCGAAAAAGAGACCTGGTCTCTGCAATAATGTGGACTTATCTTAAGATCAGACCAGGTATAATGGAAAAGTTTCACCTGTTTTTTTATGAATGTCCAGATGTTTTTCACACACAGACTATATGTATGTACCACTACCCAAACAAGTATCATCCGATAGAAAAAATAGGCAAAAATCCCATTCATAGTGGACATGTCCACTATATATATGTATATAGTGGACAACAGCTATAGTGGACAGATTTGGACTTGCTCCATCGTGTCCACTATATCAAGCTTCGACTGCATGCATGAAAAATAGAAAGACTTGAAACTGAAGTTCATACTTTAGATGAGACACGTACATCCGGTGCAATAATATCAAGACAATGAAGCGGTTAGATGTTTTTGTATTAATTGCATATTTATTACCAAATATATAATTATTTTTATTTAGATGAGCAATTGTGTAGGTTTACTGGAAGAATAATTTTTGAGGTACGTCTAGATTACATTATGTAAATAAAACATGGACACGATAAAAATGGTTACCGCATCTTACTTTCTATATAATTGTCTCAAAATATATACTTTTTCCTTCTGTGTCAATTCTTTCAAATCCTGAATAACTTTTTCGTAAGCATCTGGTTGACCCAGCATTTTGTATTGAAGAAACATAACAAAACTTGCATTTTTCTGTCCGCGAATAGGGATTGTATCCTATAAATAAATGAATTCTGGAAATAATTGATAAAATTACAATTTATAATAATTTTGAACTATTTCTCAAAATACTAAAACCGGAAACTTATTTTTGACACCCAGGAAATGATTTTGAAACCCAGAAATGATTTGCGATGTGATTTGAAGTTGTGATATTACATTCTTGATAATTGGACTAAGACTTGGAAGAATTTTATATGAAATTAGCAAGATTACACTCTTTTTCTATTTAAGGAGCAGCAACAAGTAATTTTTAATTCGGATTTCATTGTTTCGTCACCATTTGCCCACAACGGTGTTGCGAGATAAGCAAAGCGATGAAATTAAACACATGTATTTTCTGTATAATGCCTGCCGGTTTGCGAAACGGGCAACAGAAAACAGAGTAAATTTGCAAAACAACAAAAAACCGAAAATATTATTCCTTCACTGTACTAACAAAAGCACGGTGATTCCAAATATGATCATTTTTGTAATTGAATGAGTATTTAGGGCGTGGATGGCAGGACGGATGAGAATGGGCAGGGCGTGGATAGCAAGGAGGTTAAGACTTCGGACTACTATTCAGGAGTTACCAGGATCGATACCTGCCGGCAGCAGATGGTTTTTTTATCTTTAAGGATGCCCTGTCGCGGATCAGAAAAATCTCTGGTCTATAATTAGTAACAAAATTAAATAATAATAAATTAATTATAATTATAATGATATTGTGAAAGATTGTTGAACACAAACGCTGGCAGCCGGTTGGCGCTATTCAAAGGTCTTGTGGCAATCCGTATGAGTAAATGTAATGGGAATTTGACGATGTGAGCCCTTCGACTGCATTAATTGTAACGTCGCCGCTCTTTATGAAACTAAATAAAACCCGATTATTATTATTATTATTATATATGATACTGTATTATAGGATCGAAGTCCGTTTACCCGCATCTGCTTACTTTAAACCAGTTGCCATAGCCACAGATTTTGTGGTATAAACTAACCATTTATATTTGACTATAAATTTTAAAACTTTATTTTAGATAAGAGGATTTTTTCATCGGATATAAATGTTTACAACTAAAACAATCCGCCTTCCAACAGTTAAATTTTTTCAATTTTATTTCTCAGAATGGTTTTAAAATGAGGCGTCGATATTGAAAACACATTGTTTGCATTTTTTGCTACTGTTCCTGGAAGTTTAACCTTTTACGCGTAGATGTAAAAATGATGATGATAAGGAAATTTGCATATTCAATAGAAAAAGTTCTTATTTAGTCTACTAATTTGCATAAATAAGAAGATTTTTACAGATTTTTGTTCGTTCTAGAAATTTCCAAATGAATTTTTAGAACATTCCAGAAAAAATTCTAGACTGAAAATAATTTGTTCTAAAAATTCATTTGGAAATTTCTAGAAGAAAAAAAATCAGAAAAAAATTCTTATCTTATTTAAGCAAATTAGTAGATAAGAAAAGAACTTTTTTCTATTGAATATGCAAATTTCCTTATTTTCATCATTTTTACATCCACGCTAAAAGTTTAAACTTCCAGGAACTGTACCGCGACCATAAAATCCTCTGTTATAATATGAATTGCCAAAAAACTATTATTTAAGTTCTGAGAGAATCTTGTCTCAAATTTGTTTTCAGCAAGCCATATTATTCTCCTGCTTTTCTGTTTTTATTTCTGCTCATCTCAAATTCTACCCCTAACTGTGCATTTACTTTTCCTGAAATCATGTACACATTCTGCCAACATGAGATAAGCTATGTAAATACCATGGTAGAAAATAATTAAATGGTATTCTTGTACACTACGAAATTTTTTTTTTCATTTATTCTGGATTTGCATCATACTTTATTACATGTGAATGAAACATATTTTAAAGTGATACATGAAACAAAAGTTACACGAAAACATAATTACATAAACAGCGTGACTCCAAGAAACTATGAAAAATCTCTGAAAATGCGTGTTTACTTCACAATATTTGCGAGTCTTTAAGTTTTTACAATATCTCAAAATTATCTCTCAGCTTATTATGTTGGCATTGCAAGAAAGGTAAAAACATAACGCTCAATAAGCAACTATTTTATTTTGTAATATAACTTTCAAAATTTTTATTACTATATATTTTTTAATGTCAAATGTTTCCCATGAAAACCGATCTATTTTTCCTTGATTTCCTTAATCCTTGACAAACACTTTTGACATTTACAATTACTGATAATTAATATTTTAATTTATCAATCTTCCTCTTTAAAACATAATCTTTTATTTTTACTTAAAAGCAATTTATTAAAAATAATTTGTTTTTAATTTTCCTGAAAAGTTTGGTCCTTTTTCCTCGATTGAACCTACATTGATATCTCATAAAATCTCATTATTTTGTAAATGGGCAGCACTACGCTGTGCACATATCATGTAACAAACAATCGTTTTGCTTTTAATTGGAATAATAAACGTGATATTCACAATTACATTTTGGCAAACAAGTTCAAGAAAAATACATCTACACATGTGCCTTAAAAAGGTCTATACAATAACTATATTGGTGTAAACCCTAAGAGGGTAAACTACCGAAAGCTAATAATACTACGGTATAAAAATGCAATTCAGACATGGCAACGGAAATAGTACATCTGTGTACTGTACGTATGCTCCTATTGAGTCAACATAGTTCATGAGTCATTTGGGGTTTTTTATAAGCACATTTTATGATAATTAGTTGCTAATTAATTATTATGAGGATTGTTATAATAAAAGTGCTAACAATTCAGAAAAAATGCTTTCGATTTCACATCTCGTTCGTCGCATTCACTATTATTTTAAATACACGAAAATCAATTTTGTGATGGTTGTTGGGAGGAATAGTATTTCTGTTAAGTTTGTATAGAATCCTTTAATTTGTTTTTAAAAATTGAGCTAATAGACACCAACACACAGACAGCCTGTTTAAACGATAAACTACCCCTTCAGCGTATATGGTGGTTCATAAAATATATAAAGGAACAACTAATGTAGGCTGTACATACTATCGTCATCATATAAATAAAAAAGCCGACCACAACGATCATCACTACAACCTCAGTTGTTGATCATGCCATACCGTTGTTTAAAAGCAAAAATAACTATATAATGGGTAAGTTTTAAACCTACGCACATCCAATTTTTATATTTTATAGTACTTGGAATTCAAACAACCACAAATATTGTTTTTTGTTACGTTAGATTTCCTTCATTTGATATTAATAGGAGACTTTTTACCCTCATCGGTTTACTTAAAACTAATTGTTACCGGCACAGACATTTTGGTTAAAACTAATTCATTTACATTTCACTATAATATACAAAACATTTTAAAAATATTTATTAATTTTATTTTGAAGGAGGACGACCCAGAAATTCGGATATCGACAATAACTGTTCAGGTTGTTCCAAATACGGGTGAAACTATTCACATTGAATTAACTTCTAATCAGAATTCCAAACTTGCTACGTTTACGAGCCCTGGACAAATAATTTGGAGCTTTGAAAAGGAAACATTTACAAAATTTTGGATGGATTCCATTAGGGCAGATAGCGGCAGGGTGGCTTGCCATATTTTTGACAAGGCCATTTTTGGTGACGGCACTCCATCAAAAAGTGGCACTTGGAGAGTGGACTCGGATGGAGTGAGAAGATTAAAGGAGGACGATATGGGCTGTCTGGAAGAATGCGAGGATTACAGTTCCCCATGGACAGTGTCTGGAGACCGAATAAGCGAACCATAAAAAATGAAAAAATGAAATAAAAGTTTAATAAGATTGTTTTTAACTATACATGATTACCACATAAGTAGCTTGTTTAATTCGATACGCTACAAATGACAATAAATGAAAATAAAAATTAGTTAATTTGTAGCTCGTGTTTGCAACAAATGTTTCCATAAGGCATATTGAGACTAAACGATGATGAGACAACGCCATCAAGTTTCCTATTTTGTACCTAAGAATCACAAAATAAAATTTATTAGTATTCTATTTATTATTCTTTATTAGTACATAAAAGAATAATCTCCAGTTATGTGTAAGCGTCCATATTCATAGTCAAAGTTTGTAACTTAAATAAATCGGTTAATACCGAGGTAGATAAGTGCCAGAAATAATATGAAAACCCGGCTTCGCCGGGGTTGTCTCTGATGATAACGAATGTAACTTGAAACATCGTTGGGGTAACTTGAGACATCATCGGGGTGACTGGAGACATCATTGGGGTAACTTGTGACATCATTGGGGTAACTAGAGACATCATTGGGGCAACTTGAGACATCATTGGGGTAACTTGAGACATCATTGGGGTAACTTGTGACATCATTGGGGCAACTTGAGACATGATTGGGGCAACTTGAGACATCATTGGGCAACTTGAGACATGATTGGCGTAACTTGAGACATTTGCGTTCGAATGATATGCTATATGTTGCTTTGTTAAAAATATTGACCCTTGACCCCGTGAGGGTCATCCGATTTGGCCCAAAATCAATAGGCTTATTCCTTGGTACTGCTTGTATATGTATACCAAATTTCATTAAAATCGGTTGAAGCGTTCTTGAGTTATCGCGCAGACAGAGAGACGGACGGACAGTTTTTGCTCCCACTATGTATTATTATTAAGTACCAGGTACTGGTACTTAATAAATCGGTAAATACCGAGGTAGATAAGTGCCAGATGTAATGTAAAAACCCGGCTTCGCCGGGGTTGTTTC
>JAQFYG010003776.1:0-12015 GCA_034694325.1 Entomobrya corticalis | reverse complement strand
GAGGAGCGGTTAAAATTACATTCCATGTGACGCATTCACTAGCTCCAATCTTCCCAAAATTCTTGGCTTCCAGCACAATTTCTGTATTTTTTTTCCAGATTTTGTACTGTAACCAGTTATTAACTAAGTTAAGATGAACTTTGCAATCAAGTTTTCCATCACCTTTCTATTTTAAATTGTTAACCTCAACAAGAATGTTGATGTGATCTCCAGGTAAGTATCCAGCCTTCGGGGAAAGTATTTCCATAATAAGCGGCTTCCGGTGACAGCAGAAGCACGTGTAAAACTTCTTGATTTGCTCCAAATTTACAGGGCTACTGGCTAATGGAAGGTGATAGATCCACAATGGGCGCAATGGAGATCTACACTGGGTCTGATTTTGGGTCATTCATAGACCATTAATGTCTTGTCACATTTGCTTTGAGTTGGTACAAAACTTTCGCTTCCGGAAATCCGACAGATAACGGCATCGGATTAGTTGTAGCTTGGTCCAGGCAAAACAATATTTACAAAATTATGGAAAAGCGCTTCATGTCTAGAGATTTTATCTTTTCCGGATGTCCAGTTTATTTCGATAGTTCCAAAAAACCGTACTATAATTACTGTAGTTGTTTGAATAGAAATTGTAACGATATCGGTTCTTAAAGAAATGTTCTCTTCTGAATGTCTCTTCAGAATTAAATAATTTAAAATTACCACTGGCAGTTAAAGTTTGTCCAGAAAAAACACCGACAACAACTTTTCCTTTGATGATTTCTCCAGAACGGTATTCACGTGATGACCTGTCCAGGCAAATGTGGGCCAGGGCAATGTTACTACATGCACCCTCGATATGTCCTGGAAAGTTTTTATGACCAAAATCCGGAGGTGGGAAAGGTATTTGCCCTGCTCCAATATGAGGAAGAGATGGAAGCCCATTACTCAAATTTCGATTATGGTCAAGAGTCTAGGCTAACCATGGTCATTTGTCAGTTGTCAGTAGTAAGGTGACTGATGAAAATTAAATTATTACATATGGGCAGCGTAATTTGCATGGGATGAGGATAATTGACGGAGCGACAAATTCCGAGAAAGACCATGAGTAGGGGTAACAGAGAGCCTTGCCCCGTTTTCAAAATGATAACAGTGTTTCTTATCAGTTTTGCACTCCCCCGGTTTGGAAATGTTGATTTTGGTGATGATGATGATGATAAGTGCATGCGTATGCTGGACGCCGGTGTGTTTCGTTCGGTTGAACAAAGCAGTTTTGTTTTTATGCATGCTTCATGCTTGCTTGCTTGTGTGTTTTGTTGTTGTTGTTGCTTCTGCTTATCGTGCTTCATAATTTATTTGGTAGTGCAAATGTTAGATTATTGTCTTTACTAGCAGAATATTTATACATTTTCTTTCATCTTTCAAAACTTTTTATTGATTTAAGTTTTCACCAGAATGAGAAGTTTAGAGTTCGAGATTCATTATGTATTACAAATGAAACTCTAGTCTCGCTTTAAGTGCCAAGATGCCACGTTGTCGATTTTTAAGTACTCTGGGCTATTTTCTGTGCAAAACGTGTGAAAAAAGCGACTCATTCTGTCTTACGCTAAAAAAGTGAGAGAAAGCGTAATAAGAAATCTTTATTACAGCAAATATGACAAGTATTATTACTGCCATCATTGTTTAAGTGAAGTCAAACATAGTACTACCTATTGGAAAGGATATCATAACATGCTTGTTAGAAAGGTGAAATACTATGGAAGAGCATAAATTGTACCTCGAGTAATTTCCCAATGCAAAAGCTAAAAAGATTAAATTATTATAAATAATTCTACTAAAAAACAGTTGGACTGTTTAGCCGAGCTCATTTTAAATATAAACAGCTTTGTTGAAACAAAAAGAGACAAAAATTATATAAAACCATATAATAATAATGTTAAGCAATTTGTTCGTAAGAAGTGGTCATATAAGAATTATAAGAAAAATATTTATCAGGCATCATAAGCTACTTATATTAGTTATAGTTACGCTTTCATCAAAGTGTCTCGAAGGCACGTTGTGTAATATATATGGCAATGTATAATTTTACTGTATATAAATGTTTACAAATAGAAACTTATAATAGAATAATATCATTACAAGCACAAAACAAAACGTCTGCAGAATCCTTAATTGTAAACAACGATATTGTAAACTCTTTGCCAATAAAGGTACAAGTCATAGCTTGGGAAATTTTAGATGTACTACAGCGTAGCAAAATTCTGTTTACAAAAATGATTGAAATTGTAAATAATAATGTAACACTACCATCTACTAATATTGTCGACATTTTATCGTTTCTCACTTCAAATACAAAAAAACACCATCAAAACTTAAACGGGCTTCATATTGCGTTTAGTGTTTCCAACTACAGAAATATCTCCTTTCAAAACTATCCCAGGCTGCAACGAAAAAACTTAATGAAATGTCCGCTATTACATTTAGGGAAAAAGATAAGGGGAGAAGCACTCAAAAAGGGAAGAAGTCAACAAAAGGATGGAAAAAGGCAAAAGTTATTCTTACAGAGTGAAGACACAGTTAGTGCACTGCTGGTAATATAAGTAAAACTCATGGGCAAACAATGCATCAAAAAAATCGTATTTGCGTAACATTCAGAAAACAAAAAGAAACTGCAGCAAGAAAAAAGAAAAAAGCCAGTTCTGAGGCAATCGGAATATTGTTCACAATGGTAAGTATAACAAATTTGCTTTTTTGAAATGGGATAATGTCTCGATAAAGTATGTTTCAAATGGTCGAGGATGAGTAAGGATGAAGCACAAACGTTATCATTTTCCAAGCATGTATTTGCAGATGTAACGTTACACATATTCAGATAGTAGGAAATAGTTATTCATGATGCTTGTAGGAAAAAGAGTTGGTGATGATTAAATATTATACAGAGATTACGCATGTTTGTATTTGTAAGGCCATCACAAAATTGGTGGAGCTAATACACACATACATTTACGTTCTAAAATACATAGGATAAAGGACATAATAGTTTTTATGGAGTAGTAAAACACGTTTTTGTGATGTGCTCATTTTGTCTAAACTTGAAAATGAAAGTTGAATTTTTGGAAAAACTTTATTCTTCTTTCAGCCTCTAGATGAGTAGCACATTTGTTGGCTCAATAAAATATCTTTCAAAAGAAGGAGTTGAAGATATTGTTGTAAAGATAAACACGCGTCCCAGTTTTTGCTGTGGATTTGTTGTCATTCTTTGAATGGTCATCCTCCAAAGAAGGGTATTTATTGGGATAGAAACGGTTAAAACCTTGTACTTTGGTATGTCTTATTGAAAACGGATCGTGTCAGCGATACGCTCAGAAGTGTTATTTCCTCATTGTTGCATACTAAAAAGGGTCAGTGACCGATGATACCTGGAAATTCGTTTGGACTACTGAACGTTCATGCAGTTTTGTGAAAAAACCGAACTTTTCGCATCGATTGAATTGTATTTGCACTGGATATACAATAGTTAACGGCCCGATAAAGGTGGGAAAGAACAATCGCATTGTAGTAGGAAGAGATGTCGACGTAGTGACCATATTGTGTTACACAGAACGGTGTCGCCATTCACTTTTTAAACCAGAGGACCCATGTGATTTTGCTATTGTAAGGCTTTATTGTGCTGGTCTGGTCGAAAATCTTGGTCTCATATTTGAAGGGGAAGATTTACAAGGTAAGTAGTATTTTTTCATCATCGTGATCATCACCGTTGTGGGGATGCATTCTTTCCGGTAAATATTCGATAAATGCACATTGCATCGTAATATTAGTCAGAATAGATTGAGAAACATATATGCCATTCTTAAACAGTCAAATGAATTTTAACATTTTAGTTCCTTTACTGTCTTTCCTCATTTTTATCCCCTTATAAGTTTTTGTTGATACAATTTCCTGCAATTTGGATGCTTTTCTGATAAAAACTATGTATTCGCATAAAATCTGGTATAAAAAAGCTTCAATACATTATTATGCACTTTTCATAATAATATTTTGGGAACAATTTTTTGTTTTTTTGTGTTCGGTAGGTAGATTTCTAGGTTACATTTTCCTGTTGTAAAATAAGCATTATTGTATTAGGCGATATGATAAAATGGTATAGAAGTTAGCAAGTGAAAAAGTTTTTCGTATATAAGCACGTTTCTATTTTTATATTATAAAATACACAGTTTAGTCTGATACGCTTTTTCCGTTTTGAACTATTACAAAAGGGTTTTGGGCGCTTTTATAACATAAACCATCGATGTATTAACACGTACTTATATGCATAAACTTTCATACAATTTCATGCACAATTTGTTCCCTACTCAAGTCATCTTTTATATAATTTCCAACGTTATTTAGAAGCTTACATGATGATATAGGTAAAATCCTTTAGTACAATTTACACAGAATTTTGAATGTTTTCATAATAACATTACAAACCAAGGATGTATATACATACGAGTGGACACAAAAACCATAAATGCATTTACATGCGCATTTTGCTCCTTACTCAGGCCTTCCTACAATTACAATATTATGGGTATGCTTATATGATTAAAGAGGGTGAAAGTAGCTAAGATGAACATAATAAGCCTCAACACACTTAAATTGATTTTTCAGATCCCATACTTTTGTTAACAAACACGGCCTATCGGCGGCGATGAATAATCCTAGCAGTGTTAATGCTTGTAACTGGAAAGAGGTTTTCCTCAACGAATGCCATCATCCAGCAAGATTTTTGAACGTGGAGGGAAGCATTTTTTCGACAACACTACTGTTATTGCAGCAGCGAACGGTATAAATATTCTTCTAACTGATAGACCACCCAGTCTCATAATCGAAATGAGTCGCACTTTAGACCCATTTATTTACATGGACACGATACATGTCTTTTTTTCGATATGTACACTTGTCCAAGTCCAACTCCAAGTCCCCCGTTTACTTGGGACTTGGAGTTTTTTTATGAGAGAGGAAACAAATTAGAGGAGCTGGATGTGTTAAGAAGGCATTAAGGGTTTGCTCTTGCTCGCATAAACTTGTTTTACTTTACCTCAAACATTCGCTATGATGAATAAGTCTTTGGTCGAGAGAAAGCAGCAATTTTTCAAAAGCCAGCTTCTAAACCTACCTAATTTCGATATGATTTTTTCGCTATCGACTGCCGACAAAAATGTGATTTACTTTATTCATTAATGGAATTTTTGACTAAAACTGATCTCATAAGCTTACTGAGTGATTTTTAAAACTGCAAATGTTGTGGGGTTTATTACAACCTACAAAACAAACTCAAAAAGAAGTTCAGTTAGAGGAACTTTTGATTGAAATTAAAAACAGCAAACTACAATTTTTGAAGTGATTTGGTTTTCAGTAGACAGGGTCATCGCGTCATATAATCAAATTGTAAAAAGAGCAGGAGGAAACAATTCCAAAAATAAACATCCCTTTAATGATATTCATAAATCCATTAAAAAGTTTCATGAAAATTTTGACTATTAATAGAACTGCTTGAAAACGGGGTAATACAAAAGCTGACAAACTTCTTCATCTTTTTGACGACCACTTTTCTTGCACGATTTTCCTAGGAGTTCTTCACGTAAGTACTCTATAGCTTTAAATGTAAAAATATGTCAATTTGCTTACGGTAATCTGTTTATTTTAGGTAAAAACTCTTCAGTCTATGAATAGTTTTTGTGAACCGTGTCTAGCTTCTTGGCAGGCACGTCACAATACTTGTTCGCTGTGTCGAAATCCAATTGAAGACAATGTTCGAGACTTCCAATAAGACAACTTTATTGATGATGGCTACCGCCTTGTTCCGAAGCAGAGACTACGGGAGCGGCAGCAGCGTATTACATAATATGAATACATAAAACATACTCTGAACATTTTGTAAATAAAATAAAGCTAGCAATCCTAGATTGCTTGGAGTTTGTTTGGGTAGGATGTAGCTTGTATTATATGCTCATTCTATCTATTATCTCTCCAATTAAAAAAATTTATTCATTTTTACAATAGAGTTTCATAGAAGAAGAGGCTTTTGTGCTGCATTTTCTGCCGTCAGGCTTTTTCGAACAATAATAATTTACAGCGACTTTTGGAAATTACGCATACCCGCTTTGCTTGTAGAGTGACATGTACTAACCTAACACTTCATAGATGCGCACCACTTGAAAGCAGTGGGATTGTATGGAGCAATTTGGTCCAGCGCCATTCATAAAAAACAAGATCTGCACTTTTAGGAGTTTTAGACACCTTCGAAATGACAATTGAAGGAAATTGGAAATTGAAGAATAGAATGAGTTAAACATTTATAAAAGTTTTAAATTTCAAATTAATTAAAGGATATTGATGATGGAGGTTTTCAGTCGCGTAGAAAGTTATAAATATCTTAGTAGTAGTTTTTACATACTCTTGAACTCAACCTCGAGTTTTAATTTAATTGTTTCCTGTGGAAATATGATTCTAAGCCAGCTCAAAATTTTTTTAAATTTAGAAAGATCGTAGCGATTTAAAAGAATTGATAAAATCGTAGTGAATGTCGCCTTGTACCAACCCTTCCGCGGTAGATCTCATTCACGAGCTTTACCAGGTATTTTACGCAGACGTAGAGGTATAGCAAACCCGCCATCACCTTTTTGTTTCAATTTTTGCATATTGGCAGCGTTTGAAAAATTAAAAACAAAAAGATAAAATGAAAAAGACGTATCTATGCAAATTTAATGTCGATAAATCAAGATAATTCCATCATCAATTTTCAAGGATTCGGCGATACCTGTAACATTCATTAAGTTAAGTTGTTTTTACGAAATAATTTAAATTTTTATTGAATTTTTTTGGATATAATGCTAGAAATGTGTATCTTGTAAATCTTACTCGCGACAAGCAACAAAACCACGCCAATATCCTTCTTCTTTACAGCAGTGATAAGCAGACAGGTCACTATTTTTACTTATTTAACTAAAGTTCTTTCCTTTATTTACATCGTGGACTGTGGTATTTCTGTTATTATTGCTTATCAAAATTCAAAAGAGAAGAAGATCAAAACTTTCACTCTGATTAGTGTAAACAATATGGGTACAGATTAGAATTCTTTAAGAAGAGGTCATGTGATACTCGTAATTCTGCGATCATTTCCAATCGTGTTCCTCTGTTTTTGTATTTTGATTTCGAAAGTCTACAGGACGGACAGAAGTCATAATTTAACCTTCCAGGAAATATATTATGATACCGATTCGATCGCATTTAGCAGCAATACAACTTATTGAAACATGATGTCCCACCTACCTAACATTAAAGTTAACAATGAAGCATTGTTTGATATGAGCTTCGTTTTTTGCATGCAGCCCATATAACAGTGATAGGTTGAAACATAATCAGGTTTGCTGGAAGTCAGAGACCGGCGATACGCAGATATATGAATTTTGTGTATTAAAGAAGAAATGCTACTCTGTTGTGCTGGAAAATGACCAAATGATGAAACGTAAAGGGGTCATAAAACCGGTAATTAAAAAATATCTGTCTAGCAAACTTTATAAAGACACTCTTTTTACTTCTAAACCAAAACATGTTAAGATGAAGCACATGCAAAGGCTCCACCAGCAAATAGAAGTAATATCAACAACCAAAAAATCGTTCGTTCGTTTTCTATTTCACGAGTTTTGCATGGAGAGTTTGGAATTATTACGACATGCTTTGGACAGGAGCTAATAAAAAATGTCCCAAAAGAAGGAAGTGCTGATTGAAAATGGGTTGTTACTTGCGTTTATCGAAACGGTGAAATTTACTTCACATTAAAATTTTCTTCTCACACTCAACAAACCCATCTTCTTGATCTGATCAGCTTAAGCTAGTCCAAAACTCCTTTTTTAGTCGTTTTTAAAGCCAAAAATAAATATTTTAAGTAAAAGTAAATATTTTATTATATTACCCCCTTTGACAACTTGTCTTAACCTCATCTCAACTCAACTTTCCAAACAGTATTCGTTTTAACCAGAGAAAGGAAGAAAACTATTGAAGTTCATAAAAGAAATTTAAGCAAAACAAGGTATATTTTATGACGTTTTTATTTGAAAGTTTAAAATTAGTTTTTAATATAAGTGTGACTAAAATTAGTGTACTACAGAGCATTAATTTCATATAATTATCTTTTAAAAAATATTTGTAAATATTTACTTAATTTTGCAGACGTTGCGGCCGAGTTCAATGTGCAAAAGTTAGCCGGCGAAGGCAAGAAGATGATCCACTACCCATTTGTGTTGGATAAAGGTTTTTATAGGAGCTTACAACGGCTGATGGGAGAACGGAAGAACTACTAATGGCAATAATGCAGAATTCGACTAAAGTGGTTTATAAGCAATTGTCCATAAGATAAATTAAGCATATAAGCTTACCTGATTTAGAAAATGTTAATGTGTGACATGAGAAAGATGACATGAAAAAGCGATAAAATACGAGTGTTTGGAAGTCCTGCAGAAACAATTCATGAAGAGTTTAAGATATCTCAAAGGGCTCTAACAAAAGCATCCTGCAGCACTGCAACAAAAGGATAATAAAGAGCCGTTCTCTAATCGTTTTGAAGAACAAGGGATTCTAAATATTTGGGACTTAAAAAACAGAATATTGTTATTAGGAGGAGTTAGATCCTCACGAGGTGTTTTCTAATTACAAAATGCCTGTTAATGTTCGTAGAAATTAACGCGAGTCTCTTCAAAACATTACAAATAGACTTAATATTACATCAGATTCGCCAGATTTATCAGATTAAGTAGAAAGTCTAGAGTCCCCTATTCCAGGACCAACCAAAACTCTTACACCCAAAAGACGCAAAACGTATGCCGAAATAGTTAATTGTAACTCGTTCGCCGGTGTAAGACGAAAGTTAGATTTAACCTGAAATTAGGGAAAGGAATCCAGAGAACCAGAGAGTACAGTTGGATAAGAGAGTGAAAAAGAAGGGATGTTTGATTTAGAGTTTCATCAGGTTTATTCAAATGAGGCTGACTGATCTGGTAAGCATTAAGCATCCGACAAAAAGGGCTCTAGAAATTGCGGATTGGTTTTGGCGTAATAACCCTGATTTGAATGTAGTAAAAACCATGGGGTATGGGAAAAGCGTTTTTGGAAATGGTATAGTACGTGTTAATACCACAAAATTAGCAAACGCGTTCAAAGGGCAGGTATTAAATTACACACCCAATAAAGCACAGCTGTCATTCCTTGCCATGCTTAAGGTGTTATGTGATGCCTTGCGTGAGCTGGCAGATTTTACAGGAAAAGCAAAAGTCCTTGAAACATGCTCCTTGTCTTCGTTTAAAAGGTAAAAAAGAGAAGGCTGACAAAACTAAAAAAGACGCAGATTACTTATATCTCTTGAAAATTTGTGATATTGATAAACGGTGTAACCCAATAACCGAAAATCCATGATTCAAAGACAAATGATACATATACATGTAAAAGTTTTCCATTTCATTCAATATTTAAAGAAATGGACAAAAAATGTGATAAGGAAAAATGTTACCCCAAAATATTTATTTTCACATTTTTCATCCCTCGCTTTAAAATATAAACAAAAAGTAAAAGGTTTTTAGGTGAACCCTTTTTCGTAGAACGCTTGATTGTTCCTTTGCGTTTTAGAGTAGCTCACTTTAAATTGACTGCTCAGTGAATAAATAATAATACTTAAGCACAGAAAGTAGCTAAAGGCAAGGCTCACAGATAAAGTTAAATGCATTTTGTAATGTAAGAGAAATTGTATCTTCAGATGAAGTAAAGAAATAAGAAGTGAATAAATATAAAGTTAAAGGATTAATAATACTATTTTAATGGACATGTTGTCAACCCTTTTATGAATCTTTTCATTTAGTATTAGGATTAAGGAAAATGTTTTCTGAGATTTGCTTTCAATTTGGTATTTTGGGGAGAGAATAAAGCGTATTCCAAAAGCCATTCATATATTACATTATCCGTTAGATTAAGAAGTGAAAAGTATTTACAATATATGTATTTAATGATATGTTTGCAATGTATCTAATATAAAAAGTACTACTTGATAAGATATAATATATATAATGTATAGAATTTTTATTGTAACAAAAATGTACTTTTTGGTGCATCTCAGTGAATATTTTTATGAATAGAAACTTGAAAAATCATTATATGTATTTCCAAAACCATTGAAAGATTATGAGCACTTATTATTATCGATGAGATTTGTTCCATTTACGCATCATTTATAATAATTACCTATTACTGACATATGATTTTAATGGAATATTATGCATTAAAGGATGAAGAAGAGGTGACGAATCTCATAAATTTTTCCCCATTGGAAATGAATATATTGCCTAACTATCTAACAAATGAATGTGTATTCATCAGCTCAAAATATCAGGCCGTTTAAGAAGTGCGCTTTAATTACTTGTATTGTATTTGAATAACATGTAACTGAAAAGATTTTTTAAAGCATTATTTTATATCAAAACTACATAATGATGTATCACGTCATGCTCAAAAAATCAAAATAAGGATAAATGATCCTATTATCGTACCCGATTCAGTCACATTGTAGGCCGTCTAGCTGCACGAATAAGCATGATGAGATTCAGCTAAATTCCAAAACGCGATTTATATTAATTATGCTTGATTTAAGTTGATTAATCAACTGTTAACATGTTTCCAAAACGGAAAGAAAAAGGATTATGACCAATACCAAAAACACGAAAGACCTTTTTACTCACGATTAGTTCATTGGCTCATTTACTACCATCGGTTTTATGAAATACCTAAAACGAATAGCATAATATGTATTCCGCAAACATATGCTATAGATACGAGAATACCATTGTCCATACTAAATGATGCTTATATTGAAGCACTAAAGCTTACAAAAATTAAGGTATATCGTTAATAAAAGTATTGTTATGTCAAGACAAAAGACTTTTACTCCATTTACATTAAATAAAAACAATTTATTAAATCCGTTGGAAATGAATTCTTCCTAAATTTTAAAAACTGCAGACATCACTCGTACGGTGAAGTTTACTGGTTAATAAGATACCTAACCAAATGTAATAGGTACAAATGAGTACACCATTCTTTCGTTTTTACCCTTTTTCCTCACTCGTACATTGCTCGCTCACGTCAAAAAAAGCTAATTTTTCCTTCACAAAACAACAAAGTAGAATCTGTAAGTGCTTCCTAAGACTACACTTTAGGTTTTATAATAAAAACATCCAACTTTTTTCCTTTTTGTTAAAATAATCGAGATGAGTGTGTTGTAAATGCAATGTTGCACTGGATGTTGTTTTTCAAAGAAATGAGTTTTGTATAGATTTAGTAAATAGAGACGTATTTTTTAGGAACGATCAAAATTGTAAATATATTTAGGCATTCATATGTAAATGTGCTTTATTGTGTATATAAAAATCCATTTTTTTCTTGTGGCATTTATCGTCATCCTTTTTCTTTGACCTGAAAGATTAAAAGACGTTTTTTTAATTATATTTATTTTAGCTCAATAATGTCGTTCAGCATGGGTCGTTTTAGTTTGAATTTATTAAAAGAATCTTGATAAAGTACCTAGCTTATTTTTTCGTAAAATGTCGCTTCTCTTTTGGAATCAATGTTTATCTTTTTGTGAAATTACATCATAGATGATAAAATGCTTTGATATAGTATGAAATAACGAATGAAAAAAGATACTTTTCACAAGTGCAGCTGCTTGAATTTTAAGTTTATTTAATATTAGAATAATACGACATGTCTTAAAGCTCAGAAGAAAATAATTAGTTTTCTCCAAATGCCAGGTTTCAGTTTTCTCCAAATGCCAAATTTCAGGTCAATTTGATGCATCGTAACACAAATGTTTTTTGTGATATCTGAACTTGAATTAGGTTTTTACGCACCTAGGACTGTTTTACAAAAATTACCCTCTCAGATTTTTGAAATGTACATTTAAACATTTTTTATTTTGGCTTTGAAATTTTTTTGGCACTTTGAGTAAACTTGAAGTAG
>JAQFYG010003775.1:0-12016 GCA_034694325.1 Entomobrya corticalis | reverse complement strand
GATTTTAAAGAATTTTTCAATTTGATCAATACTAATTTTAAATAACTGATTAAGCAAAGATCCTGCAAACTAGTAAAAATAAACATTTCCAGCAGCAAAACATAAATACAAAATTGAAACGTTAATGCCATAACCACTGCTGTAAGCAAAGTCCAGAGAAAACTAAAGCTGATAATATTTGGAGAGCAGTCAGTGACAAGGAAATAACCAGGATTGGCTAGTAAACATGGAAATTTCAATAAAAGAAAAAAGAGACAAAATGTAATGGTATAAGTATTAAGGGTTGCTGAGGAAATAAGTGATCTTAATCTGATTGCAATGTTTAGCTGTTTGCATGCTTTTGCTATGGAATTCCTGTTGATTCCTAAAACATATAAGCAAACATGAGGCTAATACAACTTATATTTTAAGTATTTATTTTAAATTTATTGACTAAAATTCGGATTTGTAAGTATAAACCTTGATATCTTAATTCAAAATCAACATGGGCGTTATACAAAGCCACTATCTGTTTGTGAGCTTTTAAGTGTTTAGAAACAAAAGGAGCATGGGAAATAAATATCTGTCCAAATAATGCCGCTTGACACAAATCCGAGATAGGTTTAGAACGCTCCAGATACATTTGTAGCCAAAGAATACAAGATATTATTATTTGTGAAATCATGGCTTTTTTGTGTTTCCAAACAACTTGTAAAGGAGCAATTTTGATGTACCCATTTTTACTTGCAGGGACGTAAAGTATAGGCATGGTTGCGCCCAATATTTTTAAGGTTCGATGAACCAAAGAAGTAAACTTGTTGTTTATTAACATTTTATCGCGCTCAGTAAAAGTAGAAATAACTGGTGAAACAATGGGGTAAAAAGCAATTTTTGGTGTTTTACTGACTCAACTTCAAAGATAATTGGTTAATTGTGTTCACGAAAAATGTTTAAAACTATTTTAAGCAGGTATTGTGCACGTCGGAATGCTTCATATACAATGTGAACCGTGCTTGGTTTTAAACCTTTGGTTGACATAAAAAGTATCTAAAATAAGTTAGAAGACAAAAATATAAGACGAACCTGTTCAAAATCTAACAAATCAAGCATTGAAAGTATAAATAACCAGAAAATCCCAAAACAAACAATAAATAAGGTGTATTTTTCGCGAACACCGCAATAGAACTTTTAACTTTAAGTGGCAGTAGCAATCACTTAACAGAAGTAACTCAAAGTTTTCTAATTAATGAATGTGCATATTTTATAATCATAAGGTTACAAAAGTTAATGAAAATGAAAAAGAAAAAACTTTGTAGGGCCACAGGCGTTTTCAAAGCGGATAAAAATATTAGACGGCAAGGCAATACTAAAAACAGCTGTGTGCTATATGATAATGGTTTCCAATGAAATATTTATTTTTCCTTGTTAACTTTGTCGATTTGGGGCAAACAACCAGAAATAACTCTATTAGCTTAAGATTTAGTTGATTAAAAAAAGGTTAAAATTCCTGCCAAAAATGAGATAAAAGCAGCAATGGTTTCAGGTATTTAAATCCTTGATAAAGCATTAACACAAATTGAAATCTTATTTCGCAACTAACGATCAAAGAAATAAAAGCAAAAAATTACATACAAAGAGGTTTTAACTTTAAGTGGCGGTACAAATCTACTAACCGTAGTCACTTAAAGTTTTTTCAATTAATGAATATGCATATATGAAAATAAAACTACAAACTCAGCAAAAATTATAATGTGAAAACCTTGTAGGGGCATAAGCGTTTTCAAAGCTACTTTATGTTATTATTATTAATGTGCTCAAATCAAATCAGATAAAAACTTTAAGCGGAAAGACAACACTGCAAACAATTGTGTTTTATATGGGGCTCTTTTATATTTTTACTGGTTTTTGAATGTTTACAAAAGCTTTTTAAACATGTCTTATGTATGTATAAGTTATGTTTAAGTTTAAAGGGATATGATAATGGCTTTTATTGAAATATTTATTTTTCCTCGTTAAATTTGTGAACTGGGGCAGACGAACTAAAACAAAATATCCATTAGCTTAAAGTTAGCTTATTTAAACCAAAGGTTATCATTCCTGCCAATGATGAAATAAAAGCAGCAATAGTTTCAGTTATCTAATGAATCCTTGGTAACAATGGCAACGTATTATAACATATAGAAAGTGTATTGTGCAACTACCGAAAACAAGGAATAAATGCAAAATACTTACTATTATTCTAAAGTACAAGTAGATTTTCGTCATATTTTAATTTAAAAAGTTCGCATTAAAAGGTAACAAAAGTTTTAGTTTTATTACTATCAATCCGTGTGGTTGACACGTTTTTAGAATACGAAGCTTACATTTTATTACAGTGATAAATACAAGGGAAAAGAGTACAAAGCAACTGTATTTTTGAAATAATCGTGAGCATTTGAACACGTAGTAAAAAGCTAAACAATCGGGGAATCGAGTAAAGGCAATCACCTCACGCAAAGTAAAGGCTTGTTAGAGACATTAAAAATAACACATTGTTTAAATTTTAGCTTAATAATAATGTAGCAAATATGGAATGTTTTATAGGTACACGTATTGCAAATTGCATAGCATCAATGCAAAGAGAATTAGTGAAGCTGCAAATTGTATAAATGTGCTGTTTATAATCTCAGTAGTCTTTTTTCAAAGTTGTCAGATACAAAAATGAAGTTTTATTTTTAAATTTTAAGAATAATCATGGGATATTGGTTTTTTGTACTAGTAATAGTAAAGGAAATTTAGTTAAGTTAGTGTTGCAAGATGTTTTAAGTTTTTTTTAAGTTTGGCCAATAAGAGAAGACACAATCACCATTAAACATTAAGCCTAAACACAAAGCACTTAGTAAAGTAATAAAAATAATCAAATAAATAAATAAAGTTTTACTAAAGCCATTACGTGGATGAAGAAGCTGATATAAAATTAAATTATGTTTCATGTCAATTTACGAACGCCTAAATGTAATATATTCAAACCGTACCTCAACGTGCTCTCAAAGTAAATATTGTAAAAGAGTGCTTATTTTAATTGCGTATATGACGCTAGTATCAATTTTTAAAAACAAAAGCATATAAACAGTTAGTCAGTGCTAATAAGTTTTAAAAGCAGAATAAAAATGCTAACGTAAAACTTTAAAAGGACATAAACGTTGTCAATGCTCCCTCATATTTCAAATATTCTCAAATCGAATCATATTAAAAACATAAACAGCATGAGCGAGGCAATATTGAAAATATTTGTATATTTCATGCGGTTCTTGGGGTGTTCGCTCGCAAAAGGTTTCTAAAGGTGCCATAATATATGTATGAGTTTACTGGGCTTAATCGATGGCAATATTTATTTCCCCGAATTATGTTTGCAGCACTATATTAACAGCACCGTTTATTTTAACAGTTTTGTAAGATACAGAGCTACGAATATGTACTTTTCAAAGCTTAACAAAAAACTATGCAATGTTATTTTGTGCCTGCCTGTTTGTCTCTACGGCGAAACGTGTCGACGGTTTTTAGTGTTGAAATCACTAAAAATGATTGGTTTGGTATGAATTTAGTTATGTTAGCTAGGTTAGGTTTACGTATAGCAAGCATGTTGTGCAAGTGTTGTCAATGTTTGTTGCTAAGCAAATTAGTTTTAAAAATATTACCTCTTCGTAAGATTAAAAAAGACCAACTGCTGGAGGTGCCAAATAATAGATGTTGTTTATACTGATACTTGCTTTTTGCAGTACCGTTTTGCTTAAATCTTAGCAGCAAAACCAAGTATTTTTACAGTACAAGCACTAAACAAGTTCTGAAAATAGCAATAAAATTATTGGGCAAGCAGAAATTTATTTTTTGGATTTAAAGCCTGAACAGTTGTCTAAGCATAGCCCTCTTGGAGAACCTTATGCACTAAATGAAGACGTAATACAAACATGTATTACAAATCACAAAAATTCCAAAATTTATGCTGTCCCCTTTTAACCGTAACCCTAACATAATATATCATATTATATACAATTCTATATTAAGATAATACCAAGAACAGAAATATTTTAATGTGTTTATGTTGTTTTCTAGGTATACGGGCTTTTGAGAAACGGTAAGCCGGATGTTAAGAAGAAATGTCTATTCTTCAGCAGCCTGCTAACCGTTTCCCAAAAGCTTATTTAGCAAAAAATGTTAAATAGTACATTTCAAAAGATTACAATTTCTTAGTTCTGGTTCAGTCGATTTCCAAAATGGGCTACGCAGGCCTTCACGGCATGGCAACAAGCACACTGAATAATAATTTGATACTATGCATAAATATAACGATGGGGCATGAAATGAAGCATTTAGAAAAGAGATACTTGTTCACTTTGCTTTCTTTTGGAATACCTTTTAGAAGAAATGGTAAAGCTTTGAGATCACGTTGTGTTGAAATGAGTTATAAAGGTTTGTACATTTAGAATTCACTAAACAGTAAAATATTTATCTTTCTCTAGGTTATATCAATATTTTATGAAGTCGAATTTTGTGTGCCCTTTCTTGTGTAAATAATACGGGAAAAGAAATGCTAAACAAACAAGGATTTTGCAACAACAGCAGCAATAAGAGGTTAAAAGTACTAAATTTGAAGATTTTCACTAAACCCATGTCAAACAATGGAACATTGGCTTCTGCACTCGTAATATTCTTTTATTTTATTTGCTGAGCATTGTAATGAATATAATGTTTATGTCAAATGTGCCGTGACTACTGCCTCTAGAAAGACAATACAAACATTATTTTGATATTTTAAAAGCTTTTTATTGCTTCAAATAGTCAAGAAGAAATAAAAATATTGGGAATAATTATTTTAACAAAATCTGTGTAGCACCTTTTTTGTTAAACATCAGCTCATTTGGCTACTATATCATATTTACTGTTCTGAATTTTGATTTTTGTTGTTAAAAACCTGAATGAACGAAAATAAAAAAATTTTCAATTTTTCACGTCAACACTACAAATGGTCCAACATGGATGATATTTAAAATGAAAGTGAAATTAATAAAGATACACGGCAATGAGTAGTTGTCACTGCTAGTACAAATGATAACGATGCAGTTAGATATAGCACCTATTTTGCTAACCAAAACCCCATAAAAAACTTTTGTTTGCTACAATATGTAAAATAGTAGCTTGTTAAAAGGCTACACAAGGACAAAATTTAATTTATAATTATTCTTCAAAAACTGATATTCATCAAAGTTTATTTTTTCAACTTTTGACCGTTTTAGGCAACAGTTTTGTGTATTTCTCAAAACAGTTTGCTTCCCTTTCCCTTCTTTTTCATTGCATTTGTATGGAATGAATAAAAGCTTCGCCTAAAAATTCAGACCAAATAGTAATAAAAATTAAAGAAAAAATATTAATGTTTACCACGTAACATTTTTACTAATATGGAATGTGGAAACTTTTATAGCCACTCAAGAGAAACAACAATGTCTCATTTTACCATAAAGTGTGGTAAAAGTTTTACAAACTGAAGAGAAATTTTCAAAATACAATATAAAGGCAAAATGCTTCTGTTGACACATTAATCCTGCGTACTTGTTCGTCTTGTTTTTACAAATATTCTATTTGAAGCAGAAAATTCAAATCTGCTTTTGCTGACTAATCTACAGGTGATCTATCTGAATGACTTTTATTCTATTTCGGTGAATGTAGCGAAGGATGAAATAATATTAAAAATACTTTAAAAGCTTATGGCACGTGGGCCGTGGACACGGTAAGAGGATTTTCTGGGTAAATATAAATTTATAGCCAAAAAAATAGTAGCATTAATATTTGTTATAAAAAATACTTGGATTTAAAAAATAATTTATCAGAATATAAACGATAAATATGAATTATGAACAATCACGGATAAAAAACATAATTTTACTCTGTATCATTGCAATCCATGATAATATCAAAGGTCTTGACTCTGGATATATAATGCATATTTACCATGCACCTTACTCTTACCTAACCCAACTTGTAAATTTTGGACACTTTTTTCCATTGTCTACCAAAATCCGTAGTGAACAAGCAAGTTTTGATTCTTTGTTTAATTCAATGGTCTGTGTATTTGTAAAAATACAGAAAAATATAATCTTTTCGTACAAAGGAGCAGTACAGTACTTTATTAAAATTCTTCATTTTAGTTACTCTGACAAAATGTAATTAAAGATTACTAATTAAAATCTTAGATAATAATTTAGACTATACTAGACATTGGAATATTAAGCATACTGGCTACGTATTGGATTAAGATTAAAAGTTTATTATTGTATATGTATAGTGTAAACTTCGCAGAAATGAAAATGTGTACACTATATTTATGCCACTAATCGAGCTTCGAATATTTATTTGCAAAGTGTTTTCAAGTATTAATATTATAACTAGCACGCAATGTGTGAAACATTTTGCTGCTGAAAAATACTGGTATAGATAATACGTGCACTGATGCGTGAATATGAGCTTCAAATGATTTTGTCGATTGAAATATTTTGCTATGACAAAATTGAATACTCGAATAAACTTTTACTCAGAATTTGATGTATTTACAAAATTATCACTACATTAGCACTAAACTGACAGCCGTGTTCACGCTAAAGTCTAACAAACTTAGTGCTGTATACTGATCAAAAAAGTTGATGGATCCCAAATAAATTTTTATTTCTCGCCATGAATGTACCTGTCGTCGAAACAACTTATTTTGCTGGATCCAAAACAAAAGTTTCACATCTCGTAGGAAACCTCTTGAAGTAGTCACCACTGCTGATCTACAGCTTCCAAATAGTTCAATGTTGATTACAACAGCATTAATAGCAACAAGAAAAAATATAGCAAACATATAGCGCGAAAGCTCCGATTTTAGAGTCAGAATTGCATACAGGGACAAAATTAAGACAGACGTTGCGTTAGCTATGGTTACTGCAGCCAAGTTGTGATGAATTATATTGTATTCATTTGCTAAAATTTCTATTTGTCTATAAGTCGCAAATGCAATGTTTACATTATCAGATTTTGAAACGTTTTTCAAATTAATCAATAATGTTATTAAAAATTCTATTAAACACAGGTCCTGTAAACTAGTAAAAATAAATAATTCCAGCACCATTATACACACGCACCAATGAAACGTTGATGCCGTTACTGCTGCTGTAAACAAAGTCCAGAGGAAATTAAAGCTGATAACACTTGGAGAGCATTCAGTGACAAGAAAATAACCAGGACTGGCTAGCAGGCATGGAAAGTTCGATAGAAGAAAAAACAGGCAAAATGAAATGATATAAACAGAAAGGTTTGCAGATCTAATGAACGGTTTTAATCGGATTGAAATACTTAGTTGTCTCCATCCTGTGGTTACAGATATATTTCTGATGCCTGCAAAATTTTAAAGAAAGGTACGCTCAGTGTAATTTATAAATGCAATATTTGCTTTATATTTTGCATTTTGCTGAAATTCAGATATTAAGTAAATAAGTGAAACCTTGGTATTTTAGTTCAAAGTCATTAAAGGCGTTATATGAAGTCACCATCTGGTTGCAAGCTTTCAAGTGTCCATAAACAATTGGAGCATGTGAAATAAAAACCAGACCAAGTAAACCCGCTTGATACAAACTCGAGACTGGTTTTTAACGACCCAGATACATTTGCAGCCAAATAATACAAGATGTTACCATTTGTAAAATCATGGCTCCTTTGTAATTCCAAATAACTTTTAAAGGGGCACTTTTGATGTGCCCATTTTTGCTTGCAGGGACAAAAAGGATAGGCGATACTATACCAAATATTTTTAGGGTTTCGTGAACCAACCAAGTAAACTTGTGGTTTATTAACATATTAACTCGTTCGGTAAAAATCAAAATAAATGGTGAAAAGAAATGGTAAAAAAGCACGTTCGAATGTTTCAGTGACTCAAATCAAAAACAATTTTTATATGTTGGCATAAATATTGGTTCAAAATTATTTTTCTTAAGCAGGTTGTGCATTCGTGGAAAGGTGGAAAGCGCACAGAACAGAATTTAAGTTTAAAGCTGCATTGTTTTGAAAGGATCGACAAACAGAAATAGGGCAATATATGACTGAATTATGTTCAACCCATTTCTAAAACCGAAATGATCTTGTTAATAATAAATAATCTGGAAACCCATTTACAATAAAGTGAAGAGGAATTATCTCTGTTAAATACCGCAATAAAACTTTTGACGATAAGTGGCAGTAGCAATAACTGGCCAGTAGCCACTCAAAGTTTCTTTAAATAATTGACTATGCATACATAATATTATTTCGAAAAAACTCAATAAAACTCAAATGTAAAACTTCTTAAAGTTAATGCTAAAACCAGATCAGATAAAAACATAAAGAGGCCACATGGAAAACAATTATATCTTTTATGGGGTTCCTGGATGTTTACAAAAGTTTTCTTCACTAGCTTTGATTTGTTTATGAGTTTAAAGAGCTAAGAAAATGCTGTAAGTATCCTAGCCAGATCCACAGCTACTTTGTATATTTTGATAACAATTTCTTCTAGAAAATTCTTCTTGATGCTAGCTATATAATTTTTATGTTAGTATGTTTTCCCCTAAATTCTCCTATCATGTGTGCGTGTTTCATTCTGTGCTGACGAGTACGTTCAAACAAATGTAGGTAATTTCTATAATTATGGATTCCTGAGAATCAAGAAAAATTAATTTTTGAAGAAAAGGTTGATTTTTATTTTTCTAAAATGAAAAATCCAGATGGAATTTACTTTGTAAACTGGCCTGAAAGAAGTTATTTGTCTTTTTTGAGTTTTTGTAGATGACTAATTGTAATGTTAATAGTTTGGTAGCTATCTTGGAGCCGTTAGAAAGACTCCTCTTCAATTTTGGCCCATTAAGATTGTTAAGCTTTAATGTTAATGGAATTTTGGGACGGATTTTGGTTTTTACCGTCCCCTCTTTTCTGTCTTTTTGTGTACTTCTTCGGTAAAATTTTCTCACAAATTTACTAGAACTCTCAGAGTAACAAGCTAACCCACTCGCCTCTGAAATTTTGCTCGTGGAGCTTCGGAGTTATAACAGAAGTTAAAATTGTTAAACTGCCCATCCGGCACAATATTTCTTTAAAACTTATTTCGTAGAAAAGTGGTTCATACAAGTCAGTTAAATCTTGTAAATAGTTGTGTTTCCTTCTATATAAAAACTGAAAAAATCACAGCTTTTTTCGTGTACTTTTTCTTTCATGATTCCATGTCGTCATTCGTTATCGTCATCTTTACACTTTTGTAAAAATAAGAACTTTTTCATCATTTAGTACTGCATTTTTGCCCGGTTAGTTCCGCAAAGGAAATACATTTATTCAACGCAAATTTTGTGAATGTTCAAGACAGTTTTGATCAAAGGCGCTATCTCGTGGTCTGAATCAGAATAAAAATGTTTGTTTAAAGTTTCGATATAAGTGGCCGAAAAAACTTTCTGCTTTGTACTGGCCGTAAAAAATATGTAGCTTATATTTAAACATTTAGTTTCTACCCATTATGTTTGTGGATTATAGCAAATGCACTGAAATAAAAGCTTAAAAGTAAGCTTATTATAATTTTGATTTTCAGTAATAATTTGAGTAAAATGCATGCAGATGATCATGAAATAAAGTGTTTGAAAAATGAAAATTTATTAGTTAATAGTTACGTTTTTAATTGAAATGCTGACTGTTTATGGTGATATTTCATGAACTTTTTATTAGCCCAAAACGGTAATTAAACTTATTAGAAACTAGACGTAATTCCAGCTGCTACTACGTAGCTCCCCAGCTTACCGCTACGTGGTGTCTCAAAGTGAGTGAGTACGGACGGACACATCAGCGTATATACTAGTATTGATAACTAGTTTAAAAATCAGGTTCACACATTTTGAGTTAAGCATTAGCTCATTTGTTTGGTATCTTTATCATATTAACTATATTGAATTTTGATTCTTGTTGCTGAAAACGTCAACGAACAAAAATAAAATAATTAGTCAATCTATGACGGTACGGTAACTTTTTGTACAAATTTTTGTAAAAAAAATAACAGTGCAGCACTTGTGAAGTAGTTTTTGTTTCTCCTCTCACAAAAGATAATTAACGAATGTTAAAATGGTAAAAATTTGAAATGCGAACTCAGCTTACTATCGACGATTTAATTTACCTTTCGTACAAAATTTAGCATTAGACAAGGTATCATCTCAAACATGATAAATACAGAAAATATTGGATGAAACAAAAGATATAATTTAACCTTCGCAAGGACTTTTATATTATATAATTCTTGTTGAAAAATCCTTGCTTCAGCTTAAATCACAAAAAATGATTTCAAAATATTAAACAGCTGTACACCAAGATATTGACTAAGACTACATTATACGACGTTATAAGTTTTAAGACAATGTTTACCATACTGGCTAGGTATTTTGTTATCAAGGAGAATGTTTAAAAGCTTAATACTATTTATTAGTCATACTTCGCAGAAAGCAAAATGTGTCTACTATTTTAAGGCCTCTACGTCTTGCGTCGGCTATTTATTTTCAAGATGTATTACAATAATAAGGTTGTAACCAAAACACGACAGCTGAAAACCTTTGGTTAGCTTAAAAACAGTGAAATATATAACACGTAAAATGCTTTCTATGCGAGAGTTGAATACGCAATCACATCTCCCTCAAAATTCTCTAATATATTTTTACATATAACTACATTAGCGCTAAACTGAGAGTCGAATCGACGCTGAAGTCTAGCAATGTCAGTGCCGTATACTGATCAAAAAAGTTAATAGATCCCAAATAAATTTTTATTTCTCGCCATGAACGTACCTGTCGTCGAAACAACTTATTTTGCTGGATGCAATACAAAAGTTTCGCATCTCTGAGGAAACCTTTTGAAGTAGTAAACACTGCCGATTTGCAGTTTCCAAATAATTCCACAACGACCATATTAACAACCGTAATGGCAAAAATGGCGAACATAACGAAGGAAAGCTCAGAATAGAGGGCAATAATCCCATAAAGGGACATTATTAAAAGCGACGTAACATTGTAACATTAGCTACAAATACTATAGCCAAGGTTTGATGAATTATATTGTATTCATTTGCTAAAATCTGAATTTGAATATAAATGGCAAATGTGCAATTTTTGTTTTCAGATTTTTAAGAGTTTTTCAACTTGATCAACAATAATTTCAAATAACTGATTAAACAAAGATCCTGCAAACTAGTAAAAATAAATATTTCTAACACCTCTATACAAGCGCAATATAGAAATGTCAATGCCGTAACCAGTGCTGTTAGTAACGTCCAGAGAAAATTAAAGCTTATTATAATTGGGGAGCAGGCAGTGACAAGGAAATAACCAGGATTGGCCAGTAAACATGGAGAGTTCAATAAAAGAAGAAACAGACCAAATGAAAGGACATAAACGGATTGGATTGCTGAGAAATTAAAGTATCTTAATTTGATTGAAATGTTTAATTGTTGTATCCATTTGTTACAAACTCGCTGTTGAACCCTACAAAAATATAAGCAAAAATGCTGTTAGTATTACTTACAGTTTTGAATGCTTAATTGTAATTTCGCATTTGGCAGAAATTCAGATAATACGAGGGGGTTTTCAGAAGTAGTGATACTCGCGGCTTTGTCGATATTTCCTCTATGCAAAGACTGAATGGGATAATTTTTTCTACGCTTATACAACAAATATATTTCTACAATATTAGTATCAAAATTTGAAATTTTGTTGTTCAGCGTACAAGAAATTAACGGTTTTCAAAAAAGTGATTTCTTGCTTTTTCTTGATTTAAAAAAATTTAGGACTTACAAACTCGTTATCACTACTACTATCAAACTTGCTAAGGTATAGATTCCAAATGAAATAAAATTGGTAGCAGACATTAGTGGTAGCACGACAGTATTAAAGCTTTTAAAATATTTCCTCAAAGTTACGCGTAGGCGGCATTCAAACAAAAATAGTCGAATTAGCAACTTTTCAAGAATGCGCGT
>JAQFYG010003774.1:0-12016 GCA_034694325.1 Entomobrya corticalis | reverse complement strand
GGTCTGATATGGAGAATTGTTTACTCTTTCATAATGACTTGATGTGGACAATAAAAAACCCCACATGAAGATTTCTGATCTTGTCGCCAGCATTTACGTTTAGTCTGCTGGTGGGCTTAAGTGGTTGATAGTGGTAAGTATATAGTGGTCGCAGGTTAGCCCTTAAACTGATTGTAAATCTTCCGATCTTCCACACTATTCAATTGTCCGATCAATTCTACTAATAGCAGCAGCAACCTCCCACGTTACTTAGATGTAGGTACACTGACTTGTAATTGCTTTATAGGCAATAAATCCAAAAGGTAAACTCTGGAAGAAGATGAACGGAACTTGGGTAAAATACAGGAGCTAATGCTTATGGGATGTACCTTCCTTCAATTGATAATTTATAAGTTACCTGAAACTGTGAAGAGCAATCCTTCTCTTCCGGACAATTTTATTGCTCATGTCCCAATTTCCCCGATAAAGTGGCCACCTATTTTATAATACCAATAAACCACCAAGATAAACGTTTACTACAAGCATCGATGGACCACCACCTATACCACTAGTAACCAGTATCATTGATCGTTCCTTTATAACATTTTACCTCTAAGCATGTCCTTAAGTTAGGTAATCAAATAAAAAAGAAAAAAATACATAAAAGAATCCGTCCGTTCTTTCCTACGGTGAAATGACATTTTATATTAGCTAAAGAATATAACATCGGTCTGAGTCTGAGTGAGTATTAGCAATAAAGCGATAAATCTGCGATTCAATGAATTGAGTTTAATATTGAATATTTTGTATGAAATCAATCAAAGGATATATCTTAATAATGATAACTTCAATTTCACTTACGATTAGTTTGCAATAGCTATAAGTTATGTTTTAAAAACGCTGGTGATGATGTGAAGTGGTTTATTACTAACTCATAATATGTTATTTTCTGTGATTTAATAAGCATATTGTACACGAATTATTTATATACACCTATTTGTCATCTGTATTGACTTTTCGTTATCATCTTCATACATGTTTAAACATATTTACTAGTTATTATATGTAACAGAGCTACGACCACTATGTCTCGATATTTTATGGTTTCACGTTCACCATTCGCTATTGACTATATATTATACTATTTACTCATCTAAATCTACATCTCAGGTAAGCTCAACTAGCCTCTCATTTAATCCTAAACATATAAAAGGGTTTTCAATGCCGATTCAGTAATAGACTGGAAGATTTTTTGTTTTGTTTTCACTGTGCTTGATGGCTTTCTACTACTCAAAGCAAAGTGATCAGTCTTTCAATGTGGAACAGACCATGCACTACATTTGGCAGGGGATTGAAAGAATTTGCTTAATTTTATCTTTATACCAGTCAATCTGTATCAAAGCTGCATTGTGTTGCTTACAATATCTTTCAACTAAAAATTATTTTCTATTTCATCCTAACCAGCACTTATAGAATAATTAAAACCAATCTTTTGTCTGGAAATTTTGCTGACAAATTTATATAAAAACTTATTTGTGATTGACGCAATGGAAAAATGGGACACATGGACAAAGGAGGTGAGAATGAATTTTTTAAAGTATGCCGAACAATGGAACTTCTACTTGCATGCAATGTTTGAAGTAAAAAGTGATGATTGTAGGTATCAATGATCAGAAACGTAATAATTGCAGTATTGTTTTACATGGTTTCTTCAGGAGTTGGAAAATCAGATGTCCCCAACCAGATGGAATCCAACCAAATCTGCAGATGAAGTAATTTCTCAGCATTTAACCGTTTGTGCTGATGGTATGCAAGAAAACAGCTTAATTGCAGTATTGAAGTTTCAAAGTACAGAATTTATCTCAAACACACCGCTTTCTATTTCTATCTATTTTTGTCAACCTTTTAAAAACACAACTGAACAAATTTGCAGGGAATTGCATTTGCATCAAGAATAAATTCATTTTTACACGCAGTATATAAATACCTATTCATCCAGATGTCACCTTCATATGTTTCGATGTTTTTATTTCAGAAACTCTAAAGGCTAGACAAAGGATAAGTCACAAGCTAGGGATTTCATACGGTGTTTCCGACAAACAAAAGTATGATTTGTATAGCACTGACCTCCCAGATAATGCTCCTATTGTCTTATGGATGCATGGTGGATATTGGCAAGGTTCCATCAAGACATTCATGAAATGATACGACTCACGACTACTTTAATTTCCTAACAGACTGAGAAATGTATGCACAGGCCTCTAAGCCCATGTGTTTTCGTTGTTTCAGAGGGAAGCAAAGATATATCTGGAGTGATGGCACAGAACCTGTATGCAAATGGCGTTAAAACGATTGTGGTTGGATATACATTAGCTCCAGAAGGTGAACCCCAGTTCTTTTGTTTGCACGTTTGCTTTGTTGTATTAATCTATTTTAAGATTCTTATGGAGAATTATTAATTTCATGATATAAATAAAAAATATAAGATGTTCTAATTATGGTTTATCCCTTTTCAAAGTGACTGTAAAACAAATTCAAGCAGAGTTTTACAGGGCATTGATGGCAGCAATGCAGGAGAACAAAAAGGCAAATTTCATTGTCGCAGGCCATAGCGCTGGAGCACAGCTAGCTGCAAATCTTTTGCATGAGAATTCCACAGAGCTTGAACAACTTGATGTACAGAGAATCTCTGGGTTTCTTTTATTTGCTGGAGTCTATGATTTACGACCTCTGGTATCTACTTATGTCAATGATGCTTTGAAACTTTCAAGGTAAATTGTAAATTTTCTGTACAGTTTTAGCTTTTTTCATCATCGTAAACATCATGCTGGACATATTTTTTACTTCTAGTCATGAAGCAGAACTACAGAGTCCACTACTACAACCTTTTAAATGGGCTAACAAAAACGTTCCAATTTTTTTATGTGTCGGAGCGTTCGATTCTCCAGAGTTTCAGCGGCAGTCATTGGCATACACTGCCAAATTAAGGGGATTGTTCGAAAATGTGGAACTGTGGAATTCTCCCGAGGACGATCATTTCACGCTAGTAGAAAGACTATCATGTTCTACAAAGGCTTCCTCTGCAGCACAAGTTTTACGCTTTTTAACATCAGCGCGATTAATAATTTGATCTTCATGTTGACCTGCTAGCAACAAATGTAAAATTTGCGTGATAATAAATAACTGCCACAATAATAAACATTTATTGTTCCGTGACCATCAAACTATTCAATCAATAAAATGTGCATGTCACTATCAGATGAATCCGATATTTTTTTAAATGCTACTATATATGAAAAAATTGTTGTATTTAAAGTCACCAAGTAAGTACTACGATTTTTTATCGATAAAATTTAGTCTGGCAAATTTTTTTCGCTGATTTATTTGCCACATAAGATAAAATGAAAAATACCCAGAGAATCGCATTCTACTGAATATTCGCAAAATATCTAGTTTATGTGGTAGTTTTTTTTTCGGGTTACCGACATTGGTATAAGTTAATTCTGTACACGAAATATATACAAATACTCGAAAATTGACCAATTTCTGAAACCGGGACTATGCCAAGGTAAAATTTGGGGATTGGGGCAATGTGGCACGTTTTATATAAACCGACAAGGACAAATAGCTTCCTTGCACATGCTTATACAATGATTTAATTCGAATTAAAATTGGCATTAAAACTCTTTACAATTACAATCTACCTACTTCTACTAGCTTAAAGATGTTGCGAAATTCAAGCTAATTATTATTATTTATACTGCGTAAGCAACTGGTAAAAACCTTCAATCTCTTGAATATGACTTAATGAAAAATCACCAAACCAAAATAAATTTCGAAATTAACAACCGATAGATTGAACTGAATTTTGAATACGAATTTGCAATACTTTATATTTAAGTTTGCAAATTTAATGTGAAAAATCAAAATGGTTGGTTGTCGTGCAAAATATAGTACCGTATGAATTCCATGCCCTCGCCTCTCTATATGCACATGCATATAAGTGTTTATTTATTACTAGTACTGTTATTTTGTTGCAAAAAGCCTAACAAGTGTTGTTGGTTCATTCCAACTTATTGAATTTGTATCGGTTACCCATAAAATTTATTTCCATTATGACTCCAAAGCATGAGCTGCTGACACACGCCATTAAATTTTGAGTGCATAAAATTTAAGTAAAAATGTAATAATCTAAGCACTGTGACCACTACCTTTACAACAAAATCGAAACATTCTAATTGAAAAAGTTACTCTTCATAAATAAGAAAATGATTGCTTGTGTCCATCTCGTGTTTTGTTTGTGTTTGTTCATCAATTTTAATACAATCATTCATAATACATTAGTAAATGGTGAAGTTACCTCACCCATTCTCCCAAAGATTTCTCTGGAACGCTACTTATTTGTAAATGAAAAAACGCATAGTTGGATTACTCTTGATGAAGAGAATACCACACAAAATCTTTTAGTCAAAGACGGTGATGATTACATCATTAACGATACGGAAATTGTCTCGAGTATTCTACTGGCTTGTCACGCCCCATATCCCATCTACTGGGAGATGACGGATGTGAAGGTAAAAAAAATATTAAAAACTGGAAAACTGTCAAGAGGTTATTTTTTTATGTATATCAGTAATGTCACGATCTTGCAGCCAGTACTTTTAGAGGAAATAGCCTCCCACTCGAAAGGAGTGTTGGATTTTGATGATGACAACGAAGGGACAAATATTGAAGTCAAAGAATTCACAAGCTATATTGAACTAAACAATGCTGTCTGCTTCACTGGTTTATACACGTGCCGATCTGTTGAGGAAAACAATCTTAAAAAGAGCACTTATATGTACTTTCCTGGCATGAGCGATCAGGCAAAAACCTTGGTTAGTGAGGAGGAAGAAATCGATGTGGGTTTGAACGGCCGGGATTCAGTAATCATTCCGTGTAAAGTTACAAAGAAGGATGCGGAAGTTTCCTTATCAAAGAAAGACGTAACTGGACAGTTCTGATTTGCTTTAACCAATTAGAAGAGACTAAGTTTTTGACGTTTTCAAAATGTGAGCTTATACTATTATTTCAGGACGCGGGAAATTGGACTTCTCTATCAATCAAAAAGAGTTTTGATCCGAAGCAGGGCTTTACTGTTGATAAAAGTGACACGGAGCCAATCTTGGGTACGTACAAGTGCTTCGTGCCGATATCAAAGGAGGAATTGGTAGTAAATGTGGTTGAAGGTATTAGGACATTAGCAGTATCAGTTCTGCATCAATTAAACTTTCTAAATGTCTAGCTAATTTATGTATATAGTATTTATTTAAGTACTATATCATATTTCATCTTGCTTTGGTTAAATAATAATGGATCATGGATTTTTTTACAAAAGAAACTAAGGAAGAGATGAAGTTTCCAATAAAGAATGATACTACCGGACTCGCACGTTGGAAGCAGCGTTATAGTGGTGGATTAGAATGTTGTTCCAAAAGCCTGAGTTCCCCTTCCCCCAATTTGCTTGTGGTTACCTGCAACAATTTACCTGAATGTGAAATGAAAAAACTGGCTTTTATGCAACTACTGCCAAGGGTAGCTGTCTAAAACTTCCTAAATTTGGAATAACTTGTAGTCTCCATTCAATCACTTCAAATTGTCATTTGTTGTTTCAGGCTACATCTAAAACATCAGGTTTGGAGTCTACTTCAGGATGGAAAAACAAACGAACGCATTGCACGAAAACGACTTCTTATGTTTTTGTTGAGCCATTCCTTATCCAATGTGTTGGAAATGGAGTAGATATTTCAGGACAGTATGCAACAGAATTTGACTTTCCACACAATGCGCAAATAAAATTTGGTTTTATACTTATTATAACTCTCATTTATCATTATTTTTTTACAATAGTACAATTTTTTATGTATTGAATAAAAACAAATACTATTTCTAGCATCAATACCTCCGACAGTAACTTCCGAAGCAATTCGAAGTATGGAATACGACGTTAATGCAACCTTTAGGATTCAAGTTATGCGTTGGGAAAACACCACTTATAGAGGGGAAGCTTCACCGGAGTTTCACGACTTGGACTTGAGCAAATCTCCTCTTTACGGAGGAGACAAATTCGTTATTGATTGCTGTGGTATGCATTTCCATCACGCTGTGGGTAGAATTCAGCGAATTGTTTGGAAGAATGGAACCTTTACAAAATTAGAAAGTGAGAATAATGCAATTTTGGAATTTCTAGTATTCAAAAACTAAAATAACATTGTCATTACAAATATTTTACAAATTCATACATGCATTTTAGCTCCGGAGAAAGATCGTTATGATTTGACACATCGTGCATATGTTAAGGACTTTTGTTACAACTATCATTATGAAGCCGAGCACGATGAGTATCTTATCACAGCAGATGCAAATATGAGCCACTTTGAGTGCATTGTCCCTCGATGGTATGACAGAAAACCTGGCGTGCGAACGATCCAGCTGGATATCAAGGGTATAACAATTTGCATTTCATTTCATGCAATAAATTTGCAAAAAGACAACCTTCGAGATGAATGCTGATGCAAAATTCCATTACCTATATATGCAATATATGTTGCAACTGGCAAGTGCACAATTTAACATTTTTCCTTACTCAATTGCGGTTTCCCTTTTTATGTGCTGCTAGTCATGGCGGAACCTGTTATTACGTCTTCAGAAGAAGTAGTAAATGTTACTTATTATAAGAACCAATTAGGACTCTTACAGTTGGAGTGCAAAATTTCAGAAGGGTCTCCTCCTCCGCAGATGTCTTGGACAAAAGATGGCTACGTAAGTGACTGCCCTTTTCCACGAAACCCAACCTTTTACTGCTATTATGAATGAAACACGAACTATTAGATAACAATTAAAGGACTATCATATACACATTGTGTTTTGCAGAAAGTCAATCAAACAGATGTACTTTGGTCAGTGGTTCGTGAAAACACCAAAGAACATAAACATGATAGTCTAAATCTACTTTTTATGAGAGCCAAAAAAGAAATTGAAGGGGAGTACGTGTGCACGGCGAGCAACAATTTGGGAATGGATCAGAAAACGTTTACTGTGAAAGTTTCTCGTAATTTTTCATTAAATTACTATGCATAATTGCACAAAGAAATATTGTTTAGAAATGCAAATTTCCGGAAAATAATCAGATATATTTTATTGTAAAAAGCACGCGGGTATTTGGACTATTGGATAGCTCTAGTGATTTTTGGGGGATTCTTTGCTTTGATTATTTGCTGTGCGATGAGGATTTCAACTCTTGAGAAGCAAACAAGTCCGAAACAGGTGGATCCGGTGTCGTTTACAACAGGAAATTGAATGAATAATGGATAGTTTGGAATTGGTCCATAGTTTATTTAATTCAGCAAGTGTTCATATAGCGTTTTTGTTTTATCACAACAATAAATTACATTTGTTATTAAATCTAATCATCACAGTCATAGAAGGTAAAATATTCTTGTAGGAAATAATTGCAAAATGCCCTAAAATAAAGCTATTTAGCAAAACTAAAATTAAATTAATTCTACAATTTCAAGTTGCAAAACAATATTACTTGTAATAAATGCTTTTTAAAAAATTGATTGAGCAGATCAGTCGCATTTAAATACATAATATTTTTTAAAAAAGATAAAAACCATAATTACATTTAAAGTACAAAATATACTTTTAAGTAGATTGTTCGATTATTAAAGGATCATGCACCGGTAGTCCCTCCTCATTACTCGAGGAGACTTCTCGATGACTTTTTTCAAACTTAATGCTTCGTTTGGATATAGCTTGCATTTCAACAGATTTTCCTTTCTCATCAAAATGGAACTCATTACTGTTACCAGCCACAAAAGCATTCGGGTATGGATCAGGTCCGACTAAACTTAAAATTACTGGTAAAAAGATGAGCCCATGGAATAGACCAAAGCCAACCACAATGGTGAATATCTGAAGGAAAGACAGCAATCATGATGATTATTAGATGAATTTTTAAAAAGTTTATAATTTATGTGTACTAAAACTGATATCTTACTTTATAAAAGGAAATAAACGCGAGGGACTGAGATCTTGCCAAAAGGCTAATAGAAATAAAGGTACTGAAACCTCCGTTTAAAACTGCTGGACCAATGTTACGGAGAGCTTGCTTGGCTCGGCTATTTCGACTACCACCACAAGTCATAAATGCCAGTCCTGAAAATGAGCCAAAATTAAGTTCAGTAAATACAATTCTTGTTAATAATCCTACATGATTTGGAAATATATAAATATTTTCTCACCAATATGGCTTGCGTAGTCTACACAAAGACCAATGGCTAACACAATATCTATGCAGGACACCATGTTTATCGTAAGTCCCCAAAAGTACATGAAGCCTCCTACATTTACGATGGTGAAAATAACACAGAGACCACACAAAAGACACATCCGTAGATTGGCCAATAGAAAAAATATTGTGATCATTACACATGCCAAAGAAAGAGCTACGCTTCGATAGAGCTCCGCAGTAATTAACTGAAACATTAAAAAATATATTTAAACCTATTTGAAATCGTATAAATATTTTGAATGCCTCAATAAATTCGGAGACAATTTTTCACCTCATCCGACTCCCAAGTGACAAAACCAGTTGTCCACGCAAACATTCGTCCATCTGAATTGTTATTAAATGTCAAATTTGCGTTTCTGACAAGTGCTTTAACTGCATGCATTCCTGGAATATGTTCCTCTGGACCGTGGAAATATTTGAATCGGAAAGGCATCAGTACCATCTACAAGACAATGCATTGAATAAGGCTTATTAGAAGTGTTTACTTAGGTTTTAGTTCAAATTCTTCAACCAAAATTATCAGGCTGAGCTTATTGTTAGTTGACATCATTGACAATACCTTTACAGGCGGAAGCTTGTCCCCACAACTGAAATTACCAGCTACTTTGAAATATGCTCTGTGCTTTGAGCCAGCCGGACTGTACAAAAATTTCCCCATATTTTTATGTAGTTTGGATGGAGCTATGGCTTTTTCTGGAATATCTGGAATAAAAGAGGGAAACAGTTTAACCGACAGTGTATTTTGTAATTACATTCAAGAAAAAACGATCGTTTGTCTGCACGAGTTTATCAAAAATAGAACCAACTAACTTGTTTTAAAGTTTCTGTTGGAGTACTCCTTGAAGTCCTCATACCAGTTGTCAAACTGGTAGACGTTTCCAGAATCTTTGAAATCATTTACAAATTTCTCCATTTGCGGCAAACTTGCTGTCCAGTTGACTTGATCTGCTACAATAAATCCTGGAAAGCCAATGCCGGGATAACTAATTTCTCGCTTAAATAGAAACTGGGATAAATGAGAATCTTCGGGGAGGAACCAGATCGGATCGAATTCCTGTCGAAGCTTAGTGTTGCCATAAATGGTGACGCAAAGACATCCAGCCGTGGCCATTATGACTAAAGACTATATAATAATAATGACATAAATTATAATTTTTTCTGATTGACTGGAAGTTTGTCTCTTGTGTAGGTACATTAGAGCAGCTAGATAATTTACCTTTGCCACAGGAGTAAAGAGATATTTTGAAAAATATTCATCGAAAAAAATTTGTGCATAGCTTTTTTGTGAGTAGCTATTTGGCATGAACTCATCATCTTTGTATTTAATACAGCATAAAAATGCATTCCTTCTGTTTTCAATTCGTCTTTGGTCAATTGTAAACCATGCAACAAAGAACGTTGATTGTAATAAAAATATGGCCAAAATCCCGATTGCAGCGTAAATGCAGAAAGACTGAAGGCCTGGTAAAATCTGAAAGCGATAAATCAATATAATATATATACGTTTGGCACGTAGTAATACTTTTGACGAGCTTTCTGCAAGCATAACAGCAACAATTGCATTCATTCCCATGTAATTTCAGTACCGTTTCTAGTTTAATGGTATTTTGATTATGTACGAGCTGTGAACACTTAATTTCTGAGTTTGTTGTGCAAAATAATATATTGTGGCACACGTGAGCACTAAAAGCATATATCTAGGCAAAAGACTGCGCATACCAACTCAATTCAATAATGGTTCAGGAAAATTAGATATTATTTTATGTAATGTACGTACTGTCGACGCGCCGACTCCAAATGCTGCAATGTCAGTAAGAGAGGTCACAGTGATGGACACACCAGCATGCTTAAGTGCCATTCCCATACGGTCAGGAATGGAGATTTTGCTTCGTTTGGAAAGGCAGTCAGGAAAGAGATTATTCCAGCATTGCATGATTACAAACATATCATCAACTCCAATTCCTAACAGCAAGAATGGCAAAATCTTGTTCACCGGTCCGTACACGAGTGTGCATGCACTTCCGATACCATACGATATAACAACTGACAAGCCCACACATCCTATTCCAGCAACAGAGAGAAACGGCTGAAAAGTTCAGTCACAAAAAATTCCAATTAAGTAATTTATTCACTTTTGTCAGGTACAACACTTTCTTACAGTCAAAAGTAAAAATCTGGTTGACCATCAAAGTGGAAAAAAACCTGAGTAAAAATGAAGGATACATGAAATAAAGGAACAAATTGTACAAAGTAGAGGATAGAATGATAACACAATTAAGTTGTATTCGAGTATTTTACTGCTTTACCATGAGTTTTAATAACATTATATCTTACTCTTTGCTCAACCAAATTAAATTTGCCCAGCATCGTGCTGACGTACAGGAACATAATAAAAAATCCAGCGACGAGCATAAGTCCGTCGTCAAAAATGAGACCTTGACTGATATCACCAAAACTGCAACATGCGAACAATAAAATTTTAGCTTAAAAATAAAAGGTAGACTTTTATTAAGAGTGACTGCGCAAGGTTGCAGCGCAATTGTCTTTCATACGAACCATTAAGTAATAACGGAAGTGGGTAACAGTATACATAATTTATTGATAAATTAGATGAATTTTATCAATCATACCTTCGTCCTGTAGCAAAATAGAGATTTGTTCCATCCGGCATACTCTTTGCAATGTTTTCCATTAAGTTGATAAATTCTGTTTCCCAAGCCAAACCTGTCACATCTGCTACCTCCCCAGTACCCAAATCAGGGACTGATCGGCCGGCTCTAACTTCACTTTGGTTTATCGCTACAAACCATTTTAGCGCGATCGATTGGGCTTTGACGATTTGGCCCAATGAATTCTTTTCTATGATGCCACCCAAATCTGCGGTGTAGTTAACAACTCGTCCGAATACCGGACTATAAACATTTATGTCAGTTAATATTTGATTTCTACATATTTTATGATAACTGATTAAACTGATGTTCTTAAATATTATGCAGAATACCTAATGAGGCGTGTGTTGAAAACGTGAATGATTTCGTCTTTGGTAAGCTGGCTGATCTCAGTTCCATTGTAAGACCAAAGCTCGAGAGGGTTCACTTCCCAGCAAGCATGATCCAAATTGTCGACAATTGAACAGTAAATATCATCTGGTAAGCTTAACATAGGATCAAAACTTCGAACATCACCCTCGTCTGTGTGGCTGTCAAAACCACTTGTGAAAAAGTCTGAATCAAACTCGTCAAAGTCTGTGAACGCTGTGCCGAACAATGCATCATGTTCATGATGATGAGATTCTTCTGTTGCATTTTTCACAGACCTTTTTCTTCTTTTCCGTCTTCTTTCAGAGTTGAACTTTGTGATTGGCAACCTAGAAAAATGACATATTTAGTTTGTTCTAGAGTCTTGTCATCTAATTTGTGTCACTGTAAAGCGGACAGTCATAATGAAGAGGAGAGAAACGTGGAAACTACATATAAAATCATAATGCCAGAGTTCTTACATTACCCCATTAACCCCATCCGTCCCCCTTTCTATCTTAATGTTATGTTATAAAATTAAAAATAATTACTATTGGCAAATTTTCGGTCATGTGTTATCTGCATAATTTTATTACGTTATTCCCGAATTCGATTTAAGATGAAGTCTTTGATAAAGTAATCATAATGTGATGGATGTTCCGACACCGCATTTCTTACTTTTTGT
>JAQFYG010003773.1:0-12018 GCA_034694325.1 Entomobrya corticalis | reverse complement strand
AAGTTTTTGATCAGACGAAAATGTTTTTTGTCCTACTCTTATTGTTTGTTGATTGTTAATCTTGTTTTTATAATGAATTATTACGTTTGTTTTATCAATGTTGACATGTAGATCATTTTCATTCATCCATCGCAGCACATTATCACAATCTTCTTCCATGCTCTCCTTATCATTGTTATTTTCAGCGTCAAAACTTTTTGCAATTTGCGAATCATCGGCATATAGTACTATCAACGAATTTTTAATTACACCTGGCAAACTATTAATTAGTAAACTAAAAATAATTCCCGAAATGCAACCTCCTTGTATTATCCCTGTTTTTGTTTGTGTGATCGTTGAATTTATTTTATTATAATTTACAAATTGCTTTCTCTCGGATAAGTACGCAAAAAACCATTTACTGTCTATTCCATATTCATTTAGTCGCTGTATCATATCGTTGGATAATACTTGAAGGAAAGCATGCGTGAGTTTGCAGTTTCTTATTATACGGCCTTAAATAAAAGCTGCGTCGTCGTTGATGTTTGCAGTGGGCAGAAATTTGAAACCTTACAGTTACGTATTGCTTAAGTGATTGATGTACCAAGACATTCGTTGTTTCTGACATTTCTTCAATGACTTCAAGTAAGGAAAACTTTAGTTTATAAATGATGTGTACAATGTGACTTTCCACTCAAACTATTTCCTTGATTGAATTGTTCAGTATTTGCTGGTATAAAGCTGTTTTGCTTTTTCCTTTTGCAATGCATGTTTGGAATAAAAATACTGCATGTTGCAGTGTGCCATATTTTGCAGTTATCTACAATAATACAATATTACAAACATTCGGAGGTTGGTTTGGGTTGAATGCTCTCCAAAACAGTCAAACATGGAAAAATGAGCATTTTAAAACTTGAAAGCGCATATAATACGTATATAAGGGAAAATCGACATTTATTTTTTTCAAATTTTCAAACAAAAATTTTCGGGTATTGCCAATTAGTTTGAAATAAAATCTTACATAAAATACGGCTTTAAAATTTTACATTATAAACGCTCCGATAAATGTGATCTACCAGCAGTTCAGAAATGTTGTTATTGAACATTTCTAAAACAAAATATAGTTATGTATCGTAAGAAAGTGCATCCATGTGTATATTAATGCAAACACAAATGAAAGACAACTCAAACTAAACACTAGCCGATTTCAAGGAAAATACAAGTTTAGCTGTAATACCAAACGAATTACAAATAGGAAGAGTCACGGAACAAAATACTATTTGATTGTATTTGACTTCAGTACGGATATATCCCAAAAGCACGAAATTCGGTCGTTGTTTGACGGACGGAACTATAACCAACAACAAAAGGGAGGTCACAAGGATATTATGTTCTAGTGATAAAAATGAAGAACTTTCTGGCAACATAAATAATAATAAGTCATGATAACAATAGCAATACTGTTAAGCATGAATAGACGATGGTCAGTACTGGTCAGTACTATATCCCGTAGTGGCACCCCAGACACTGCCAATCGGCCATTCTAATTCTCCATCTTTTCTATGTTCGTAACTTTTCTTTCTTATAATAAGAAAGAAAGTTTTATATGTTACTTCTTTACGACAGTATAATTATAATAATACATAGTAAGAAAGACGAAGAAGCCTTCGAATATCGGAAGAAAGAACGCAAGGGTATCTTTGGTAATAGCAAGTGACAGTCTGTTATGTGGTTGCCATTACTTAAGCCGCTTACCTATCTTGCTTTTTTAATCTTGTATGGAAAGGTATCGTGCACAAAGCAGCTATTCATGTGATGTTCTGCTATACGTACTTTATTGCTTTTACAACATGTACTTTTACCGAATCAACAACGAAGCTACTTTTCTCCTCAAAAAAGTTAAACTTGCTTTGAGCTGAGAATTCTCTGTTAAAATGCCCTGTGTCTGTAATCTGTAACAATACTTTCGTGTTTTCTTTTTGTTTCTTTCCAATGATGAAACTTAGTGAGATAGTTTTGTAACTTGTAACCTGTACTTTTTTAACCAAATAAACTTGCCAATTTGTAAATAATCATGCATTGGCGTGACTTTGAAACAATATATTCGCAAGTTTGTGAAACGATTGATTGCGTTTCCCAAGATCTACTACGGTTGTCTGGAATACATGATAAAAAAGTTTGTCTACATCTTTCCTCCAGAGAGTTGGTGGATTTATGTCCGTGGTAGAATTACTTTAATCAATTATTGGATGTCAAAGTCCCAAGACAAGGAATTCCTTGGTTGGAGTTCATAATATAATGTAATCAGGGTTCACAAACTATGGAGCGACACGGCATGGTAGCTAGAAATTGAAAATGGGCTTAAATTCCTGTAATCCAGTCTTGCAATAATGCTTCACCAATAATTAGCCCGAGGGCAGCATTAATAGTTCATATAGTCTCATTAATTGTGTATGTACTATCTATCTATTCAAAAATAAACCAACCCACTAGTTTCTGTTTTAAAGTTTTGCAGAGGATCAATCTATGTGAGCAACTTACCTTACCACACGTTGAAATTGTTTACTTGTTCGAGTAAAATTGTGATTCGAAAGAATAAAAAACTGATAGCAAAAGTGCTTGAAGGTTTTTTGAACCGACCTTCTTCAGAGACACTATCTGTAGGACAACATGAGACTTATAGAATAGATACATCAACTATAATATTGTAAGTATAAATTTAAATGGAATTTTCATAGAGTTTGCTAGTAAATAAGTTTCTACTTTTTATTAAATGGAACCAGCTAATGTAATGTAGTTTTATAAGGCTACTTCGTAATTGAATTTCATACGAAGCCACATTCTAAATACGACACATAATTTCAATGACATTGACGGTGGTAATTGAGTTATAAATATGACAGCCTTTTTATTCTTTAGCACTGTCACTACATCATTATCATTCTATTATTAATACTTCATTTTCATCATAAATATTTATGCATTTGTCGTAGTGCTTTATATAAACCCTTTGAAGTTGAACATTCACATCAAAAAATATTTATAAATAAATTATTTCCCACTACGACTTGGCCGTTTTTCATTGAATTGTCATGCGCAATATCACTGTCAATTACTTATAGCTGATATTCAATGTGTTGAAAAACTGGGAAGTTCAAAAAAATAGTTAATGGAAAAATAATTGAAAATAATATGGATTTAATCTGACGAAATGCAAAAAGTTTGTAATTTACTTCAAATATAAGGGTACAGGTGATAAAGCTTTCATTGTTTCGTCTTTCGTAAACCACAACCGATTGTAGTCACTATTTATCTATTACTTTAACTTTCAAGTGAAGTTTTCTAATTCTAATTTCAAACAAATTGTTTCTAATCATTTCAAATTAAATATTACTTTACCGGCAATAAAAGGTTATCTTCAAACAAATTTATTCCCATTTTTAAAAGTAAACGAATAAACATGCTTATGCTTTCCTTGCGATGCTGCTATCACTTAAAAAGGCTGGTTGGATTAAATATCGTTTAAGAAGAACTTTTACCTACAAAGTGCACACACAGTAGCTTTTACAAGTTTTCCATAAAAACGTATTTAGTTCGGAAAATACTGGCTTTAACATTAGATCCGTATCATTCTGCTAATGCTTGATATGTGGCCATATATATCTGCTGAGCACAATGAAAGCAACATACAACACATGCATAATTAAGTGTTACACAACTGTTCACTTCTACTTTATGGCTGAAGCCGTATATAGTTTCTTCCTCATAAAAAGATATTATTTATTACCATCAGCTTCATCATTCCATCATGACATGCCAGCTTATTGATTTTTTGGGGAAAATATTCATAAATGTCCGTCGACATAATATCCAGCTTACTTATGCACTTTTTGTTATCTCTCCCTCACTCCCTCGTAATAGTAATGGTCCTTTTAGTGTAATTGGTTGCCGGAGAGATTGAGCAAGCTGTACTTTCATTTCGCAACTTTTCACCAACATACATTATCGTCGACATCACCGTTATTTATTAACTTTAACTTTTCCTACGACCCATTATCTACCCATTTTAGAACCTTTTTTAGGATTTAATACAATTATACTTACTTCACACTACAAAATTTCTCCGTAATAAGCAGTGAAATTTTCCAAACGCTCCTTTCCATTCTTTTTCTATCTAATTACACTCCAGCTTTAGACTATAATATGCTCATGTGTCCCTGTGCCGTTAAATATGACCATCATTTTTCCATTTTACTATTATTACAGCTTCAAACACCACGATCGTAAATGTTCACTCCATGAATGAGCTACTGCTTACCTTTCCACATTAATCTTCATCATTTCAACTGAAAATCCCATCTTGCTGTTCTCCTTCTCCTTCATACTTGCATTCATCAACACAAATAAGAATAATAATGGACACTCTGATATTATTACCATTACTGTGATGGCCTTTTTTAGGTTCTTGTGCATCATAATAACCATATCGTATGGGTAAACGCAACCATCATCATCTTCTTCAACATCTGCACCGCAACTACTTTTTTGCCTTCTTCGTCTTGCTCTCCTCGTCGCTCTCATCCTCACCATCCTCCTCCGCCAGAAAAGAGTAGGAGTAGTTCCAGTAAGTGACCGACTTTTAATGGATAATACATTCCTCCCAAAGTACCCTCTTTCACTTCAACATCTCTATACTGTAGTCTATGTAGTTCATTTATGTGTGCCAGACAATATTTTCAAAGTCTTAGAGCTACTTACTACTTAAAGCACACCCATACAGTCGCACTTTCACCGTACACTCGTAAAGCATTAATGTATGGTGAAAATCATGAATATAAGAGGTTATTTAACCAGTATCTTCACTAATCTACTTTTAGTTCATGTTTCTGCGTCACTTTCTGGTTTGCAGTAAAAAAAGGTTATTAATTTTATAATTCTTTTCAGCAATCACACGATGCCAGCCTTTAACAAAAGTAATACCAGTGTGTAAATAAGAAGCAAAATTTTTATAGTTTTTATACTTAAAATATTTACCTTCACACACAATATATGAAATTAAAATCCTATGGTGGTACTTTCTATCCTATCTCCTAATCAGTTACTATTTGTATATGTACTATTTATTTAGTAAATTTCACACGGAATAATGGTTTAGTAAGTAGGTATATGCTAATAATGTAATGAGCTATAGTTAAAATAGAATCCTGGCCAAGTCATCCGGTCATTTCATCTAAACCTCTTGCATAACATCTATCACCGTCATACGGACCAGATCTATTTTTGATGCTGCTTTCTTCTTTCCATATTTCTGTTTTGTGAGCTTTATTTCAGAAAAAGTACAGTGCTATACTTTATACATTTCTGTATACTCCTTAGCTCACTCAGAAATATGCAGAATCGCCACTACACCAGTAGCGGTAGTAAAATAAAGTAAACTTGTACAACATTATTTTAATAAATCCCTACTGTATTTCACAATATCCCTTTGCAATCTTTGGGTACTCTTAAAATTTGGAATCGAATATATCAAAAATCCTCTAAGCTTCATCAAAAAATTTTCCTTAAGGACACGGGGTAACTTGAGAAAACATTATTTCAGTAATGTAAAAATGTGCAGTTTTAAGCCCTTATGTACAGACTACAGGCAGACAAACTCATATAGCTTCCGATACTTCATAATATATTCTGATAATGACGTGTGTGCATTTCTCTTGTGTACACTCTTCCCCCGCTTCGCTTTTTGTTTCGTGCTCCGCTTCCATAATAATAATAGAACGTAGAATAATAATAAAGTAATAATATACCTCTTCTGGTAAAAAAGCCCCTGCTCACTGGATCTGCTTAATTTCCGTGCTGAAAAAGTGGCGCATCTTTTTACATCAAGCAAAAAAGGAAAAAAATGCACTGGAGAATAGTGTACAGCACACACAAAAACCTTGTTACTTAAATTGAAATACTTTATGCATGGCATTACGGAAAGAGTCAGTTTTTCTGGAATGATGATGCTAACCAGTTTATGAATTCAATCCAGAAAAAACTAATAAAATGGTGGTGTGATGTGGTCTGATATAGTTTAAACTTACTACTTCTCATCCTGCCGTCTTACACTCTACATCAAGTCAAAGTCAAGATGAGCACGATGACGAGGACGACGATGATCATAGTAATTCCACTCCAGCTTCCGCTCACATGTCTTAGATTACTTAAGTCAAGTACCTTTTCCAGTAGTTCGTTCAGGCCCCACTGCTAATAATACATACTAATGGGAGGACGGCAGCGCAATTGGCGACACTCACTCAGTAACAGTCACTCCACTTTTATTTATTTTTTACTTGGGCCTTGTGAGGTAGTACATATTTAGAGTATCCCACTTATTATATTAATATAATATACAATACAGTCGAAGCTTGATATAGTGGACATGTATATAGTGGACAAATAGCTATAGTGGACAGATTTTGACTTGCTCTTCCATAGAGGGAGATGGGCGTTTACATGTTGAACACATTTCATATAGTGGACAAATAGCTATAGTGGACAGATTTTCCCTTGCTCCTGCGTGTCCACTATATCAAGCTTCGACTGTATATAACGAAAATATATTATCCCCATAGCAATACTGCACATTTTCCTCCTTATCAACATCCTCTTTGTGCACTTCTTTTCTTTCTATTTGCAAGGATCTTTGTGCTTCGTAATGAATTCTCAGATGAGTCAAGTATCCCTCAGGAGTCATTTTAGTGGTTATTATGATCAAGTGCGGGGGGAACTTTGCATAATGGGCAAAGCTAGAACTGACTATGATATTACACATTTATATTAGCCAACTTATACCTTTCTTGACAAAAAACATGTACGTATTCTAGAAATATTTACTTGCCTAACTATGCATTTGATTTTTGTCCAACTTTCTACATTTATTTCACTATTTTCGTAAATTTACAAAAGACGGAATTGTGTATCCATGAAAGCTCGTTCCACAAAGATTAAGATAAAAGTACTAGCTCTAGGATACAAGAACATAGAACACACTGCGTTGAAATGCTGGTTTTGTCGAGTGTTTCGGGTCTGCTACTCATCAAATTTAAATCCCAATTATATATTTGGCTCTTTACGAGATGAAGAAAATTCTGGTAAATCTAGTATAGATCAAAAGGTATTGTAGTGAGTACAAGCAGTGCCCATATACGTCAAAAACACTGATAAGCAATCCAAGTACAGAGTAAAAGCAAAGCTTTTTCTCTTTGATCAATTTGATCCATTCTTTAGCAGCAAACAGCTACAGATTTATGGTAATATTATTACTATTCCCCGTATTTATTGTATCTTCTTAGAACATACAATTAAATCCCATTTTGCGTGAAACACCTAGAACGAGGACAGAAGCAACGATATTACGATGATAGTAATTTATTGTCCAAGGTTATGAAAAAGACGTACTGGACGGAACCTGAGATTGGTTGGTGTAACTGATGAGAATATTTAAGCTAACAATTCGTGTCTCTGTGATTTGGGAATATAATTTTGTCATTCGTTTTTCGATTCTCTTTTTGCAAAGCTCGTATAACCTTGTCATTTTCATGTCTTATATGGTCTCTGAAGAGCAATTATCTATTTTACTAAGATACAAAGGAAAAGTTGAAACTGTATTACTGAATAATAATACATCATCCATGATATTTTAGATGATAATGACGAAAATAAGGAATGACTACAAACCTTAATGAATCCTCATGGGGTTCTCAAAGAATTCGTGAACTAGAAAATGTACTTGGAGGTTTGGGCTAAGCCTAATTCATTTGAGATTAAAATTAAGAGAAAGCATCCTAACTGGGTTAAAAACTTCTTTTCTAAGCACAACCACCTAACAATAAACAATGACGTCTTTAGGGATGATGCATCAAAAATAATGGGACAGTAATTTTACACATAAATCACAAATCAGAAATTTAAAATTTACGAACATGATAACTTATTCATTTACTATAGTTAAATTTGTCTACCAACCACATCTTCACTTCGATACTTGAACATTCGATACCCGTATGCCAAATACCAAATAGTTTATTCAAATACATTATCTAGTATTAGGAACACTAGAAAAGAGCGTCTGCTATCACCAAAGGATTCTAAATGTTGGTCTTGTAATATTGTTCTGTATTTATTACTACAGTGTGAAATCTGCCTGGAGCATGCAAATGAGCAATTTGTTTGATGCTAAAGTAAAGTCAAGAGATGTAATTTTTGCTGTCATTAGTTTTGTATGGATCAAGAACTGAATAGCTTTCTTTAAATATACTCACTGTTATCTATGACGTAGAAAGATATAATACCAGCCATTTGATAGACTTTATTTCCCTGTGTTAATTTAAGACTAGGTACCATTTTGGGTTTCTTTTTGTATCTGTTTTACTTTGGTCTCTGAGTTGTTATCGGCACCGGTAGTGGTGCTGGTTTGTTAGGAAGTGTAGGGGTAAATGTTGTAGTATTCTCTCGAGAAAACAAAAGTCGTGAAAATGAAAACCAAGAAAGTCAATTGAAATGAAATACTGAAAGCATTCAAGTGATCGAGTTCTCATCAGCACAACATTCTAAAAATGATACATGTTTGTCTGTTGCTCCAGGAAAATTTAAAAAAATCTCAAGTCATCTATATTCAAAACTCCAACAACTTTAAAATAAATTACTACTCGAGGTTTATAACTTTTTAGTTTTGCTGCCTGATGTGAGCCAACACTGGCTCTTACGTTGTTACGTTTATCCAGTATCTATATGCGCTGATGTGACTCCCGTACTCACTCACTCACTCACTTTTCGATACTAGCGCCACCAGCAGCTGCGGCTCAAATGTACACTACATGCTTGCGTTGAGGAGGGCAGCTTCGAAGAAGCTGCTGGCTAATGTCTAGTGTGTATATATGTGTGAAACGCAAATAATACCACTTTTCAAATTATGACTCTTTTCCTCTCCATCCGCACTGAATTCACTGCTACAAGTACAATAGCAGTAATAATAATAATAATAATAATAGCACATACATTTAACATCTATGAGACAAGCACACAAAAGAGAAATAATATGCAGACAGACGGATCAGCTATCGAGAAGCAAACTCTGTGGCTTTTCTCTCCTGGGCATTCTAATGAAACTCACAGCTTCAATGATAATAGTACATAGGTATACATACACATGCAAAGCTGGAATTGCTCATGGCTCTCTTTTTCCTGTTGTTTGTTCCTTCATCCAACTTGGTAGAGCCCATTTCCTGAAACTGAAAGTTACTACGAGATTTTTGCCGTCTCCCTTTCTCTTGCTTTTTAGCCAAACATACTCTTAAGCATACACATATACAAATAAAGTAGTAAAGTAATAAGTAAACTCAACTCAAGGAGACTTTTGGAATTAGTTAAGCTGGTTTTCATTCAGCGTCTACGTATATTTACCTATGAGGAACTCCATGAGATACCTGCAAAGCCCAGACCCGATATTGGCAAAATTAATTTCTTTCATAATACCAGATTTCCTTACCAAAATTTATGAAAAGGTTATAAAGGCACAATTTCGAAAAATGCACCAGGGGGCGCTTGGTCGTAAAAACGATAAATTCACGGGGACCAACTTTACCCCGGCCCTACTGTCCTGCACGGAGTATACCAATTTTTGATGAATTCATAAATAGGGCCGGAGTAAAGTTGGTTCCCGTGAATTTATCGTTTTTACCCTCAAGCGCCCCCTGGTGCATTATTAGAAATTGGGCCTTTTATAACTTCTTCATCATTTTTGGCGAGGAAACCAAATATTATATGAAAGAAATTTATTTTGCCAATATCGGGTCTGGGCTTTGCAGGTATCTCATGGAGTTCCTATTATATAATAATAATAACAACATACTTACACATCTAATACAATTCAGTTTGGAGAAGTAAAAGTTCTAGTGTAAATCTGGAGCAACTCTTGCCGTTGCACACACATGTATAAAATACACAAGAGACTTTGTGGCGTGGTGGTACATGCTTGTTCTGTTGCCTCAACGAGGAGTAAAACCACATAATAATAATAATAAAAGCACTAATACGTTCCTGTCTACTATGCGTACTCACTCACTCGCGTTCATCTGCCCTAATAATCCTGGTACTCATCAAAAGGAGACGTAGAAAATCAGTGATCAGCAGTCACCGTCAACGCTGAATTGAGTTGAACCACATGGACACACATATATGCACGTATTTTCGAGAATTAGGGAAGCATTCACCAGCAGCTACGGGTGTGTGTCTGAGCGAGTGTGGCTGAGACGGTGATAGTAATACTTATTTTTATCAACATCATCATCATTATATCCACAAGTACAATTATTAAATAATATATTTTATAGAATTAACAAAGCACCAAGTAAAATCCTCCGGGTGGCTTGGCTGTGGCTGTGGTGACTTTCACCAGAACGTACGTATAAACGGATGCACAATTGAACTACGGAACATGAACTGTAGCATAAGTATTAGGAAAAGCTAGAAAAATAACAATACAACAACGCCATTACCAGTTTTTCAAAGGGAATAAAGGAAAGTCGAGCATCGTACTTGCTCGTATTTCGTATGCAATGGACGAATATATGCTCTAGTTGATGAATGAGTGGTGATATGATGCTGGGCGTTGTTGTGCAATGACTATGAGCTTGCTGTGAAGTGAGAGGAAATAATAATTTGAGCCTTCTTCAGTCCGATCGGAAGGCCTTTTAATTGAAGTGACAACGAGCATTACTGTTTAGTACTCTACGAGCATCAACACGGGTAAAAGTGTATTCATTTTTTACAATGTAGATACTTACTAATATCATGTAATTGTGTAAGCCAATAGGATATAATACTCATGGGTTAGCATCTACGTTCTTGCTTTAAACATTGGTAGAGAAAGTAGAAAGTAAATACAGAAAGCTATGGTGTATGGGGTATAAAGAGTGTAATTATAGCTAAGCAAATTCAAGTAATTGCCGAATCATCTCTCAAGTCTAATACATTGCAGAAGCAGTGTGGCAATTTATCAAACTAGACTGACAGCAAACTCGTTCGATGATGGTCAGTGACAAGGATATCTGCTAATGGAGAAGTATACGATGTGATTTATTATTGCTGTTGTTGCAACTTTGAAAAAAACTAATGTTAAACTTTACAAAAAACTTTCTTGCTTTTACATTAAACAGTAAGAAAAAATCTATCCCTGAATAAGTTTTTTGCAAAGAACATCATGCTGTTATGGTACGGTCATACTACATCAGCAATCAGTGAGTATATCACACAGAACAATGAACGAACCAAGTTTTGTTTTCGATCTTGTGAGAATATCCTCCTCTTGCACGCTAAAAAGATGACAAATAAATACTCAGAATTTTTTATCTCTGAAGTACGATGTCATGCACTATGTTATTTCTCTATTCCGAGGAGAACGACTGCACTGTCTTTGGGCCGTGGGCACTTTTTATGTGCTGCGAGTGCTGCCATAAAAATACACCAAAAGTACCTAAAACTGTATCAAAGTAGACGGTAGGTTTACAATGCACATCAGCAGTATGGTTTTAACTTTGTAAAGAAACAGCGTATGTGTTTGTACACAGTTCTCTCTGATCGCATACAATACTTACATATCCAGAAGGTGTTATTAACAATGTTATTTCCATTTGGCTACATAAAGGTTTTGTATCTGCAATAAAAACAGACAAATTTAACTTCTTTTATAATTCTTCGATTTACATTATCAGATGCATTAAAATTTCCAATCGTATTGATCGTAATTTCATATCAATTTTAATAAGAGTCGTTTGCTATTTAAGAGAAATTGCAAAGTAATATCTAACAGTATGAACGTTAGTCTTTTCTCAAAAATTGGTGAGTAGATCGGTACAGATTCTCAAAAGGCTGAATTAGGTCCTTCTCAGGTTAACAAATAGGATCCAGTGAGAGCAAGGTAGCTTAAAGAGGAGCAAAATTCGCACAAATGACAGCTTCAGGTGAAGTTGGTTAGTTTTAGAATCATGTTTGCTCAGG
>JAQFYG010003772.1:0-12020 GCA_034694325.1 Entomobrya corticalis | reverse complement strand
AGTGAAAACAACGGGTTAAAGGTAAACTACCACTGCAGTGGGCATTAAAATATTCATCGATTTTAGCCATCAAACTCTGGGAAGCAGAATGTGCATTCAAAAATTGCAAAGTTTTAACTTTTTTTCCAATCCCATTTCAAACTATATCACTTTTGAGAGCTCAAGCTTTAAGCTACGTTCTCCTGAGAAATAAAACGACAGCAAAACAAAACTTTTATTGAATGGAATGAAGAGAGCATGTTAATACTTCCACTACCCTTCTATAACAAACTAAACTGCTTGCTTGCAATCAGACTTTGTCAAGTCCTGGAGGAATTGAATTGAGTGCTGCTGTGGTTGAGCCGTGTAAGTTTTATTAGCATTTTGCTGACTATTCTGGTATTTTTGTTTACTGGGTTTTATGCACACAAAGCGATAAAGTTGTCGTCAGAGTCAGAAACAAAAAAGATGAGCCAATGATAATGTGATGATGGCCAATATGTCCAACTTTTTAAACTGGATCATAATAAATAATCCCAAATTCATATGTGCTTATTCAACCGTGATATTATCTCCTTTCGCGTGGAAGGATGCTCTCGTATTTACGTACATACAAACATCCATTTAAAATATCACGCTTAACTTATATTCTCACGGCTAAATATAGATGTTATATAGCAGCTGAATCCTGCACCGCACCTCATCATTATACAGCGTTAAAATGCTATGATAATCTATTGAAAAAACCAAAAGCAGAAGTTTGTTGAGTCAGTCAAAATGAGATTTTTATAGCTTACGCTGGTCTATAAAAGCAGATTTTTATGAGCTTTGCGTGGAGTTAGTAAAAAAAACTTTTTCAGAAGAACAAGAGGTAGAATAACTATATATATCCTATGAAAGAAATATCGTGCTTGCTGCCTACACAAACTTAACAGTCACATAATATGTAGGCAGTTTAATATGCTTGTATGTTTGAGAACATAATACTTGCCTAAAGAAAAAAGTAGTATGCAAAAGCATTCAGTAACAAACAGCGGCAACTTTTTCCATTTACTGTTTAGCGAGCTCCTCATCTCCAATACACATACCGCAAGTATTGAACTGAAGAAAATAAACGATGAGAAGAGAATGCTCTAGATGCATGCACAATGGTCGTAATATTACTCCAAACTACTCTACCACCATTGATGAATACTACTAACACACTAACTTGATTGCATTCACGACTATTACTGCTATTATTAGAGAACTACTTTCTAGGGCGATTATCGCCTCCTTATTTGTGGGCAATCTGAATCAGAATCTATACTTTTGTCTACTTTTAGACAAGTTTTGTATAAAATGTGGTGTAGTGCATGTGCTCTACTCTCAAACAGGCAAACTCAAAAAGGAAGAAAGTAATTGCCAAAATGCAAACGTAAAGTTTCACTTCTTCACTTTTTCTTCCTTCATTCTTTGTATTACCAATTATACAACCAACATTACAAGCAGCCAAGTATATGGTAACAAACTCAAACTATATATAGCTTTGTGCCTAGCATACAACAGCAACATGCCTTAGATAAGTGAATAGAGGCGGAAATAGAATGAATAATGTTCAGAAGTTCCATATTTCTCCAAGCCAAAGTAATATTTTATATTATGTACCTTACAATCATTATCACGATCGCGATAACTAAAAGCACATATACACACTTCATAGATGCCAGGAGAAAACAACAAGTTCAGACAAGCAAAAAGAATGTCTACCAAATGACTTCCGAACAATTTACTAATAGCCATAATTCAACTTTTTCCTACTTTTTCTTCCATTTCTTCTTGTTCATGTTAGTAGTAAGCAAGTTAGTAGCTACTACACCAGAAACACAAGAAAAGAAAACCATAAGAGTCAAAGGCAGAACAGGAAGGATGACGATGATCATGATAATACTTCATTTGATAGTTTATATATGAATGCTGGTTGGTTAGCTAGTGTGCCTCCACTTCGTTTGCCTCCGCTGTGCTGTGATTGAAATTAATTGAAATCCAATTGTTATGTTTCCTTCTTTCTCCATTTCCCTCACATTCCCCCTTCTATTCATTTTTTTCTCTTCTAGTGTGCCCTCTGGATTGAAGAAGAAGCAAGAAGCAGAAGAAAAAGAAGACGGCAGTGATTATATTACTCTTGAAGAAACTGTGAGTAATCTAAGAAGAGAGAAAAGAGAAGCACAGAACAACTTTTGCTGTAAGCAAGTGCAAAGTTGTGTAGTGAGGATGGGTATTAATGATGTGTAGATTTGCCAAGTGACTAATGGCACTAATGACAGGTACACGTGGGTAATTTAAAACGGTTCGTTCGTACATTTTATTACACATATAAACTGCATATCTACTCAGTGTAATCTCGTTTTTGCTTTTGCTCTCTGGTTAAATAACTGAACCCATACAAAAAACATAACAGCAGTCACATCTGCTTTGTCCAGCAATACATTACACTTTTTTAACCGCAGAGTCATCAGCACAGAACACAACATTGCTCCTACCATATTAGTCACTACTACTACAACTATCATCGCTCCCTTTACTTACGTCGTCATACTGTACTCTCGTGGACTCAGTAACTCTCCGGATTACTAGTACCCTGGGAGCACAAATTACTCTCCAGATTGGACAACGATCACGCTGTGATTGTAATGAGACTGATGGGAAAACAGTAGCAGCAGCAGCAAATGTTGCAGACAAGAATGAAAAAAAAATCAGTAGAATAATAAATGCATTGCCTTTCTGGTTGCAGGAATGGGCACGAACAAAGATAAAAAATACAGGACTGATCAAATAATACAAACCAGTGCTGGTACCTATATATTAAAAAATGAGAGTATTCTTTGAAAGGAAGAAATGAACAAAACCAAAAAAGTTTGGTCAAATAAAAATAATAATTTATTTTGTTGCGCTGTGATGACTGATGAATCGAGGTGAATCGGTAGCCTCTGGTCTAGTAATATTGAACTTGAATATTTTTTAAATTCATATCTAGAGACAAACAGCGCCTCTTTACTTGTATTATCTCGACAAAATATCTATATACAAATGTACAAGTTAGTTAAGTCACTTAAAGTGTGAATCATATCATTATTGGCGGACACGGCTCAACTCAGCATAACAATGCATTATTTTATTACAATCAATATTTTTGTTGTCCTTTTCGACACGACCATCAAAAGCTCCTCGTCAAAAAGGACGCAGGTTGAAGAAAAGTAGAAGTCGATTAAACGAGATTTGAAAGAGATCGACAAAAGATGCATATCTACAATGGATTGAATTGAAGAGTTTACCGACGACGCCGTGTCGTGGTGAATATTGAATGAATCTCTCCATCTCCACATATTTACTTTATTTGCTGTGTTATAATACTCATGGGGGTTTTGCTTGCAGAAGAAAAAAATGATTATTTTGTTGAAGGTGACAAGAGTTTTGTGGAGTCTCGTTTTTAATGATTTATTAGAGTTTCGCCTTTTACAGCCTCCTAATGCATTCTATTATGTTGTTGTTTGCCAGTAATTTGACTGCTTCAACTGCTTGGCTTTTTGCTAAAGGTTTGTTTGAAAGAGAACAAAAAATGCTGTAGATCGGGATGACAATAAGCATAATTTTGTGTTATAGAAGTCTCAAGTAAGTATGTGGACAAACACACGATGTGCACGCAGCAGCAGAAGCACCTTCAGCACAGAATTGTCAAAGAATTGTCAGCACAGCTAGTCAAACATAAAGTGTGTGTTAAAAAAGTAAATGAAGCCTTTTATATTATTATTGCTGTTATTCACGCACCCTATAAAAATCTTTTATTTTTACCTATACCGATATGGTCCCATTGGTCCCGTTAACTTGACATATATTAGAAAGTACTTTTTTATGTTTACTTTTTATGCCTTTTGAGCTTGTAGACAATTATAATTTTTTGAGTGCTACGCATTTCATACTCATTTTGCTTCTGCTGTGACTTTTTGTTTACTTTTCTACCAGTAATGACAGAGATGGCCTGCATGATTTCTTATTGCAAGATGAGATTCTCTTCAATTTGTAAAGACAATTGGAAGTGATGTCTCATTCATATGGATAGGCTCCACACAATCTAACACGCATACATACATTAAGACGAACTACAAAATTAACTGAAATATGAATGGCGTAAAATCTACAGAGATAAAAACGTCTATTTTTCTTTTTTGAAATAACGTATGCGCATAAATTATAGAAGAACCTGATTGGTATAAAAATTGGTTAATTTATTTTTGCACATATTTTATGTATAATCCTGCAACCACAGAAAGTTGAAACGTTTCTCAAAGCAAAGGTGGAATCATCAAAGCCTCATCACCGTGCCGCAACTATTCACCACTCGTATGTATTATGGAATGGAGGTAATTCAGTAATAATTATGCAAAGTAAATCTCATCAGTGCCCCTTTCGAAATCTTGTGACAGTGCAATCAGCGCGATGATAATGCTGCTAAGAAAGAATTTTTCGTAGTATAACAATATATCATACACTTTATCAATAGTATTGAAATAAGTTGTTATAATAATATATACTTCGAGGAAGTTAGTAGTTTTTGCAGATTACATTTGCCTTGTAAATTGTGAAAAAAGTAATGTGTTGAATGAACAGACTTAGCATAAAAATGCCGAAAATGGGGTAATATGTTTCTTGTAATTTATCTTTAGAAAAAATTCATATAAAAAACTCAGCATTTTTCCTACACTCTGTAAATTGGATTTTCCATTGTCAAATTGTATTTCATTCATTGTACAATTTGCGGAAAAGGGAAATTGCAAGTGTTGTAGCGTAAAATGGTGGAAGGAAGGCATAAAGCTGGACATAAAAGTCATTTTAATAGATAACTATACACAGCATGCATACCAGCAGCCACCAACAACTTTGATAATGCAGCAACAACAAACAGGGATGAAGTATTTTCATATTTTTGGTAAAAAGCAGAAAGTAAGCCTGCACTAAGCCGGGCAAAAAAGGGAGATTTTTTCTTTGAGAAATGGTTATGAGCCTCTCATCTGACATATTGTTGGTAAACTGGCTGTTTAAAAAGAGGCTTTAAGCTCACAAATCAGTTTGATACTCAACAAAAAACTAACCGGCTCTTGTCTAAGGTTTAATGTCCGTCCTAGCCCAGCTAGTTGTTGTGTTTGTGTTATATGCTGCTATTATTATGGCTTCTTTGGCAATATACAACAATACAAAATATGTAGTTTACAGCGTTTCTTTACCATACATAACAAGTTTGGTACATAGTGCTACAATAAAATTGTACGATTTATAAAGACCTCTTTTCCTACACGTTATTACCTCGAGCTTTGAGCGTTTATCCATCCAGAAAACTTTTCAAATAAGCAAGTACATAATTGCTCCCTTTTGTGTTTGTATCATAATATGATGATGATGAGAACGATGAATATAACGATGATGATAATAGGGACATTACTATTATGTCCTGTCATTCCAGTGACATTTATTTATTCCTTTTATCATTTTCCCGTGATGCATGCAAGCACATGGTATGTTTACACGATCAAAATATAGTATGTGTGTGTGCCTCTCTTCCGAAAGCATATTATTGTACAATTCTATGAGTTGGATGGATTATTGTTGTTATTATTATTACACTACTCTTCTTTGGGTTACTATTATGCTTGTTAGATTGGCTTGAAGGAAACGACTGGTTTCACGCAAACGATAGAAGGACAAGACAGTTTGAAGGTTTGACCATTTTCGTAATTTTTAAAAGGAGCGTTTTAGCAAATCACCTATATTTCATATAATGGCACGACAGAAGGAATAAGAAAACAGTCATTTGATAGTATGAGAAGTAAGTATGAAAACTAGAACTGAAAATGAAACTTGTCATGCCGTCTCTTTTTCAATTATTCTTAACGGAATTTGTAATAATAGCTAAGAATATTTTTGCAAATCATGCACATTGAAATAATTAATAATGTTTGCATAATATTACCAGTTTAAATGATGTTTTGAATTAGGTTTGGTGCCTCGCTTCGAATAGTGTAGTCGTCCAAGTTTCAATCATTAAATTATGCCTGTTTTTTGTCCACCAAATTTTCTAGCGTTGTACTGTTATTGGTTATGCTAACAAAAAATTATATTTTGCTTTGTCTTGGCGCACGCAATAAAACTGAGCGAATAGGTCGGATAGCGTATCGGTATTGTGACTAAAACAGCCTATTAAGACAGAATCTATGTCCCAGTATTGGTGTTGCTTCTGAAAACATTAATATAGTGTCTTTAACATTTTGATTACGAGTTCATTGCAGCGTAGCACATAGAAAAGAAGAAGTGTTGAAGCACACAGTGTGCAAATCGTCTTTTTTATGCTCTATATTATCTCTTTTATTCTTTCACCATTTTCTTGGCTAACAACATAATTGTCATGTCAGGATTTACACAATGATAGAAAACAATTCACCACCATCAACAGCAGGCCACGAACGACCATGTACACCACACCAAAGTAAACATAGACTGCATACAATAATAATGTAATATTACTTATCTCCCATTTTCTTTATCTGCTCTATATTTCTCTTCACAGTTTTTACACAGTTCACGGTGTCGCTCCTCTCTGATATCTATACCGTGAAAATTGCAATGTTCCAAAATGGTAGGAAATGAGGTAGTGACACAGAAGAAGACATTAATACATTTCCCTGTGGGATGAAGACACAAGAATAAGAAAAAAAGAGAGGAAAGACCGGAAAAAATGTACACAGAAACTATATAGTGTAGCAAAAATAGTTCACGTAACAATGTATAATGTAATGGTAAAGCTCAAAAGACGCTTTTTTTCGCTTCTTCCTCCTCTCCACTAATAAATCCTTCCACAGTCACTGATAATGGGACAACTGAGAACACACTACACAACATAACACAAAAATGCTGGCAAAAGCAAGTAAGTAATGCCAAACTCACCAAGAAAGTGAGAGAGAGAGAGAGCAATGGAAAGGCTCACAGTTTTTTCTCTCTCGTGGCGGTTGTACTATAACAGTATGTGGTGGAGAGTGTGTTGCTGCTGCTGGGTAATGAATGCCTTTTCCGCACAAACGTTGTTATTATTATCGTCCTTATTTTTGTCTCCACTAACTCAACCAACAATAACGTAAATATCTTTTGCAGCTTATAAAACAGTGTCTCACTCTCAGAAATATATTAAGTTAAGTTTGCACACACGAAGAGAGGGTTGACTTTGCCAAGATTGTTTTTCCCTTTCGTTCCCTTTCTCTCTGTCTTACTTCCTTTTTTCTTTGCTTTTCTACAGGAAAAAAACAGTGGCAGTAGTAGAGGAAACACACACAGAAAATGACATATTATTGTACACTATAGTCGTTTATTTGTTTATTTTTATTATTGCATTATACTTTTAGTGGTACATTTTTTGGCTTCATCACCTTCACCAAAATATGCTCACTTTACTCGCACTCACACTCTTCGAGCAACGAAAGACACAAAATAAGACAAGACTTGTTTAGATAAAATGTTTCCCAAAAAATGTGACGCGAAGAAAAATTGGTGTGAGGTTTCGCACGAAAAATAGTCAAGTAAATTCCTCAATTATTCTTTATTTGTTATCTTATTGGCTTATTAGATTTATATTGTTTTCTATTATTATAATATGACATATTTGTATCTAATGTTCTTTTAATGAAACAAGTTCAAGGTTCAAAGGGATCAAAAAACTTTTTGACCCTGTGTGCTATGTTACTGTAGTATAATGCTGGCTTTAGCCAAGAAACGCTGATGTTGTGTATGCAAAGGCATTAGCAAATAGACAGTCACTTTCTTGCTCAATTCCCAAAACTGGGGTAACATATTACAACGCAATGTAAATGCTAGTCGTGTGTGTGACGTGAGTAACATAGAGGCCTTCTTTCCTCTTTGCCGTCTCAAGCAAGACTGCTCACTCATGAGAATGTAGTCAAGTGGCAGTTTCAGCAGAAGAGGCACGGAGAGGAGACGGAGAGTTGGCCTGCCAAAGATATGGAATTGTGCGTTTTTGCCTTGCTGTTGCTGCTTATGGTAAAGCATATTTTCATCATGTTTTAGAATATAGTGGTAGTGGTGGTGGTAACTCAAGTTAAAAAACTACCAAACAGCACACAGAGCTCCTCACTGTGAGGGAGCAAGAAGCAAAGCCACAGTAGAAGCAGAGGCGAAGTAGTACCGACCACCAAAGCAAGCTAAAACCAAACCAACTCACAGCAATGCAATCCCAACTGGCTCTCTCTGTTTCTGCGTCTCTTGTAGAACCCTTTTTTGCCTTGATACTCTTGTCGTCGCAGGCTTCTTTTGTGCCAGGCCACCCACCACAGAAAAGGAGAATTTTTAAAAGGACCCACTGAACAAACTGAGCGTGGCAGTAGCAGAGTAGGGCCAACATGAATGGAGAAGAAACTAAAAAACTGAACAAGAAGAGAAGACGTTTGCTTTCAGCTCCCGTATTTGGTTGCGTGCCTTTTGCTTCCATTTTCAAACCAAAAAAGTTTCTATCAAGTTGGTCGGTTGTTAGTGGTGGTAGCAGTGGTGGACGTGGATGATGTCCATGAAGGGAACTTTTTGTAGCATTTTTTATAATATTCTCTTTTTTTCTCCTGTTTTTCGTTTTACAGTAGACAGACACCAAACCAGCATCATCATCTTCATAACAGATTAGTTATATACATAAACAAAAACGAAAGAGTTTACAGAGTGTTTTGTATATTTTCATTCATAACAGAAGATCACCAGCAGCATAAGAAGTGGAGATACAAGAGGCAAGAGAGAGCCCCTTCGCTGGAAAGCAAACCACTGCGAATTAATTTTTACATCCACACTGGAAAAGTAGTAATTTTGTTCTTTTCTTGGTATTCAGTAGTTAAACTCACAACAGAGCCGTGATTTTGTACACACATGCTTCATTTTTATACATCATGGTAAACATGTACACTATTCAGGATTCACAGAGAACACGGGTAATGTGGAAACCCTTTTGACTTTTTCTTATTTTATAAGTCAAAAGCAGTAAGAGGGAGAGAGAAATGTGGAAACAGCGTGTGGACATTGTACTCATTTTAAAGTTTCTACTTACTCATTCAGCGCCTTGTCTTTGGATCTTGATGATGAGCATTCAGTCTTATTCTTAAAGGAGAAATATGAGAAAAGAGATATGAAGTTTTCATTTCACTCTCTCCCACACTCCCATACTCTCGTCGCTTGTTTGGAGAAAAAGAAGGGACGAAATGAGTTTTTTCTGTGTGATATATGAAATAATGTTATGTAAAATACTTGTTAGCTAATTTTATTCAAGAAAAAGTTAGCACATAAAATTGGTATTCAGTCGCCTTTCTCACAAGACATACCAAGCGTAACACTCTCTCGACAAGTACACAAAGGAGCCTGGAAGAGTTTCTTCCACACATACAAATATACATACACAACTGCTACTAAACTAGCTATTTCGTACGAAAATCATCTCTCTTTCTGTTTCTCGCTCTTTTCCAGTTTGCAAACAATGAGCAAGATCACAATCTTACTCATAGGTTCCAATTCTGCTCCCTCTGCTGTTGTTAATGCCCTTTTCCTTGATACGAAAAAGACAAAAGTAACTTTAATGGGATTGTGCTTTCTGTTGGATGCTGCATGCTCACACAAAGAAAGTGGTTTTAGATGGAAAAGGGATGAAATGAGAAAATAGGTATGCAATATTACGCCTGATAAAGGCTTGAGTATGTTCGTTCGTACATACGTAATGTATAGAAAACTTTTTAAAATGTGACGCTCTTAAAATGTAATACGAACAACGAACAACGCGCATATTACAAAGTGGATTTTATGAGGGCAAAAATGATATATGTGTATGATGATACACACTTATTATCATTTTCTTTCTTTGTCTTTTCCATAAATGTGAAATGATACGGCTTGATGTGGTTATGATGATGATGGTTATTCAATCTGTGTGTGTTCTATTTCGTATCACCACGAACGGTGTGAGGATTTCCACGCACTTACTGATCTATATTGTGAAGATGATGTGCATAATATAATTTTTTGCAACCAGTATCCCAACTCTTCATTTTTACAGGTATATTTTAAAAGTTGTATTACCACACACACGAATTACGAAACAACCCATAACAATGTATTGTGTGTCCTTCACTCCTTCTTCCTAAATAAAACAGTAGTGGTAGCGGTGGAAGGCAGATATTATGTTCGTCCGTGTAGAATTGCTCTGAAGTCACTTGAGTGTGAAAGGGTCTCCCTCCCTCCCACGTATATTATGTTGCCTCATATAGGTAAATTGGTATTTACAGTTGCATATATTTATCCCTGCTCAACCACATTTCATGTTTAAATATATATTTTGTAGATAATCTGAGTTGAATTATAAAACTTTTGCTGGTAGGCGTAATTTGGTTTTGAGGTTTTCGGGAGAAAAAGAACCTTCAAAAGCTCTAATTTGCATTTGCACGCAAGATCAAATGAAACAAACAAACCTTTCAGCGTAACCGCCGCGGTTTGTTAAGAAAAAAGAAGTCACACTTGGATTATTGTAGATACCTACTAGATATATTGTAGTTTTTGATGCTTTTTAAAAATCGTTGCAAATCTTTTCTTGGAATTTGCGTTATTTTATATCATGCAATGGACCAAATAATATTTGCAGGTCTGTTAGAATGATTCGCAGTAACATGTAACAATATACATATACTAAAGCTTATTGTTGATTTACTAATATCATTTATTTGTAGTTTTTCTGTTTTATGATTGCAACTAAAAACTGAGCATCTCATAAAATTGTTTTATCTTGTTTAGGATTTATGTATTTAAATCTAATATGTTATTTAACCTTAATGATAATGCTTCGTTAGTAGAACTAACTACTGGAATTCGGAATCTTTATGTAAGCACGCATGCATAAGTCATCATGATAATGTATAAGTAGAAGTTGGTGTACTTTTAATAAGAATCTCCGCTCCGGTTCTTCTGTATAATCAGCCAAGTGAAACAATCCTGTCTAATATAATTATTATTATGAGAAAAACTTGCCCAACTTACTTTTATTGTGTAAATCATCATTCTTAGAAAATATTAAATTAAATTCGGCTGAAACACAAAGCGGATCTCTTGGAAGATTGAAGATACCGACAACAAGAACAGACACTAAAAACTATATACACCCTCCATCTACTATCCAGCCAGGTTTTTTAATCTTATTTCATTGTCTCCACTCTCCACTAGCACCACAGTTTGCCGTGTCTTGTGCTTTTAAGTAATACTTTTTTGTTTGAAAAAGTTCACAACATGAAAAAGTTTCTTTTTTTCCTCTTCATTTTACTTCAAATATCGTGACCCAAGGGTCATAAATAAATAGGTATATGAGCAATAACTACGAAAACTTTGACTATGACAAAGCAGTATCTTCATCCAAAATATAATGTAATCACTCTTTACTCTTTCCGCTATCCTTTCATCTCTTACTGTATCATATATATACCATATACCTACAAAGTCACGGTTTCGCTTCATTTGTGATTGTGACAACTAACCTACATAGAGCACATCATTTATGAATGTGTAATAAAAAAGGTAGGTATCTTGCTTCATATTCTGTCTGACGTGTGCTGCGCTCAGTTAGCGGAATTTCCTTTTTAAAACTGTTGAATAGTCACACCACGAAAATGGTAATAATGGCCTTAAAAACTCCGCTAGTCAGAAACTAGCACCAGGCAATGGCAGGGAAGAACCTACATTACTCATAAGTTTATTAGGTTACTCCATTTTCCTAATACGATAAAACGGATTCTGTCAAGCTGATTTTCTGACTGTTACGCGTTACATAAGAAGATAAGTTATTAAATATGAAAGTAGAAAGGATTTTGGTTAGTGGGAGTAGTACATATTATAATATCTGTTTCACCTTTGGCATTAAGCATATTGAAATTCCAGTCATGTCCAATTTATTATTCCGAGCTGTTATTCCTCTAAAGCATATATGGCTA
>JAQFYG010003771.1:0-12021 GCA_034694325.1 Entomobrya corticalis | reverse complement strand
AAATCAACCTGGATGCTTTAAAATGAAGCTTTTTAGTTAGATCAAGCCTTTTTTAGAAAGTACGTTTTTAACTTTAACTCACATTTTTTTGTTCTAACCCATTGAGTTTTTTGTTTAGCAGTATATCGTTTGTGGCATTAATAACTCGTTTTCTAGGAGAGTGCTTTCAAAAAGAAAACTTATTTTCAAACTGAAACATCTTAAAAATCTTGCTGCAATTACATTCTAATTCAGTAGAGCGAGTAGAGAAGGAAATTTGAGGGGTAAAACCTCAAAATGCAGCTATCGGTTTCGAAATCGATAGGTTAATCAAGATCCCACCGCCAAAACCGATCACCCACCAGCCCCCCAAGCGACAAATTTGTTTTATCATTTAAAATACATGTGACCTTCTGCGACCCTCAACAATTCCCGGGGTTAATAATCGAACCCTAGTGCCTTCATAAAAGTTGTTTAAGTTTTGCACACTCTATTGATTTATGCAATAAAACAAAATAAGTTTTCCCCATTTAAAATGCACGTGAAGACCTACAGTGACCACTGACGCCCTAAAGTGCATGTGTACTATTTTTGGTGTTGATTGACTAAGTAGTTTTTGATATATTGTGCGGACGTCCAGATACATAGATACACAGACTGGATCGTGATCGCATTAACTATCTAACATAAGTTTTTAACGTAACCGATAGTTAATAAGTCCATCATGGTATAGTAGGCCTAGACAAGCATGAAATGCAAATAGACTTTGTTCTGAGATTTCTTTGATTTTGTTTGTTTTTGTTTCAACTCGTTTTTAAGGTTTTATGAACCTATGTTGTATCGGATATTTTGAATGAAGTAAAAGAAATGAGTTAAAATGTAAAATGATGAGTTCCTTCCGCCAATAAACGATGCAATAGTAGTGAAATCGAAAAACAGTCTGTGTGAAAAAGATTTTGTCCGTATCCACTGTTAGGGTTAACCCAAGTTTTACTAGTTTTTACCGGATTAACCTACCCGCATTGCTCATTAAGAATAGCTTGTTTAGTGGAAAAATATAAAAGTAGAATAAATTCATTCTTGCCTTTTGTTAGAAAAAGTTAGAAATAAATATGTTGCGTGTATATTGCTCACAATCAGTATCACTTTCTCTTTCTTCTATTTTAATTAAAACAATATGTGATGGATGTCAGGTGAAAGCTTTAGTATGTTGATAGGAAATGATGTTGTGTTCTTTTTGCTTTTGAAAGTTCTATATACGTTTAATAAATACTAAAAAATATAAAGATTGTTTTGTACTTAGCATGAAAAAAGTTTGGCATCTATCAAATAAAAAACTCCATCTTACTGAATTTATTTTGATGAGTGTCACGTAAAAGTTTTGTTCTTTGGAAATAAAAATCAAATAAAAACTTGGTTTCAATCAGAAAATATGAAAAAATAAAACATACTGGAATTAATTGATTCAAAAATCAAAAAAAAATAAGACTAACTTAATTAGATAGTTTGAAGTGTCTCAACTTTGTTGACTTCTATTTAGTTATGTATTTTGATTTTGTCAATCAAAAACAAAACTTACTAACAAAACGAAAATGAAAGTTTTCTAATCATGGATGCCAACAAAAATGGGATTCCTTAGAAATGATTCTTCTTGTTTTTTCTCTTGTCCTGTCTCAATGTAAAATGTTATAGCAACACATACATCAAAGCAAAAAATACGAGTGAAAGATGTTCAGCTTTCTTTTTTCTTTTTGTAGTGAAAGTTGTTTTAGAAGATGCTGTACGACGGGATAATAGCAAAAATATAAACAAAAAAGAGGTCTATAGAATTAAGTTGATAGATAATATGTTAATAGGCAGCTAGTTACTTTAGTTATGGGTACCTCCGGGGCTCATGCTGATTTGCATTTCTTGGAGAAAGTCAGCAGGAGAAAGCATGAAATACATTTTATGGGTTGAGTTGGAGATTTCGACATGCATTTTCGCAGTTTTTAGTTCAATATGTTTGACACGAACATGGTGATGATGAGGATTGTTTCCTTTGGAACATTTTGTATAAAAAATTTTTAAAAAAAGGATTTTTATGATTTTTTATAATAATTGTAGTAAACATTCTTTTATATATGGTTCATAATTTTTTTTTTGTTTTGGCACACCTGATTTATGTTTTGCAAGATATTAAGGTTTATTCTGCGAAGGAACCTTAAGGTCACGTTATTAAGAACGGGAGAAAAAGGAGGAATTGCAAATTTGTTGGATGATACTGGTGCCCATATACTATTTTAACCTTGATTGATGCCCAGATTTATTATACTTCCAGGCTTCATTAAACTTTCACGTTATCTTGATGTCTAAATTTCCAGACGAAAGAATAGCAAAATTTATGATTCTTGGAAGTAATTAAATAGAGAAATTTATGGTTGGTCTGTGGTTTATGCTTCTATGATTTTATTGTAGAGATGTGGTTCCTAGAATTTTACCGGTCTGCTGCAGCTGGACTTTGCATTCAGATAAGAATAGAGAGATGTTCTTGTCCCGTTGGGACCACCAACATGGAAAGATGCTTCTTTTAGGTGAATGCTGATAGCTATCAATTCCAGTTCATTTACCAGAATCCGACCTGCTCACCCGTTTACATTAACGACAGCTGGGAATACAGAATTTTAGAATATTATAATGAAATTGCATACTATACATTGATTATATGTAAGTGTTTTCTTTAGTTGTAATATATCTAGTTTTTACTCGAAAAATTGATAAAAACCGTATTTTGAATTCAGAGTGCTTATGTCATTTATGGCATTACTTACCGTTGTCTTTTCGCTGACGGTAATTTGTGTTGTTAATGTCAAGTCAAATCACTAAAACGAACGAAGAACATAAGGCATGCGTTAATTTTGGTGTCAGTTAGTAGATATTTTTATATTTCCCTGTTCTATTTTAGATGAGTAGAGAAAGAAGTGAATAAGAAAAATACAATAAAAGTCAAATATATTTTGCAGTCTGGTAGAACTGCTACTCATAAAGCTCAAATCAATGGAATGGAAGAAGACGGGAAAATTAAATTATTAAAGAAGCTGCTACCAAGTAGCAGCATTCGTAGATGATCAGAATAGACAGATATCCATTTAATAATTTTAGCGAGAATGAGGTCGCTACGGCGTAATTTTCCGCACTGCTGATATGATACCGATCTCTAGTCAACAGTGAAAGTAGCCTGCATGCTTGAATGAGTCTTCGAGTATAGGATGGTAAGTTGTTATATGCTTTGGGACGAGGCGGAGAGGTGGGGGCTGAGAAAAGTAGATCATTTGTAACGTTGGAAGAAAACTTCTGTGTATTTCAGGTTGAAAATGAAGGTGAATACTTAACAAAAGGCGTCATTATCGATCACAACTGTATGATAAGCAGAAATAAATTATTTTTTAGTTCTGCTCATGCCATATATATATATATTGAACCTTTTTGGTTATGTTGACTTGAATCTCATTTCTTCATTTCAATCCCTGTCAACAATATAATGAGATGAAGAAAAAAATCTAAAAAAAATCGTGGCTTGCAAAATGTTGTGGAAAGCGGGAAACAGACAGTCTAAACAAAATTAAGAAAATACAGTGATGTATGCCAAATGCCTTGTCTTAGGTTTTCTTCAATTTTCGGAACTGCGTGACTTAATTATAATAAGTCACTGCTCTCATTTCTGTCATCTATAACTCCACCTTTCTTCATTGTTGTTGACGACTTGATAATGTTTAGGTATACATACATGGAGTGCATTAGCCGAGGTTTTGAAGACACGAGACGAGGAACCACGTCGTGACTTGTGACATTTTTGAATTTTAAGGACTTTTTGGTTAAATTGTAATTTTTCCAAGTGTCAATTTGTCAAACATTCGCATTGGGTTTGTGGAATGGATGATGCTTCTTGCGTAATTTTTGGACAGATGGTTTATCTTATAAAATCGGCTCTGGTTTGGTTTTGAATAGAAAATGATTGGATTTAAGATGGAAACTAATGGCTTATTTTCTTATCAAGATTTTCAACCTTGAAGACGAGATTCTTGAAAAATTGTTCCTACAGAGAAGCTCTTTGAGAAAGAAATACGAAGGACACATGTGTTCTGCTCTGACCTTTATCAAAAAAGAGAAAGTCGTTGACTTTTTTTATATTTCTGTTGATTTTGTATTTCCACCACTCACCAACCTCAAAAAATAACAACAAAGCAATAAAGGACATTCAACAACAAAAACAAATGGTTACGGCTTACTTTATTTGCACTAGTCATGAGAAAAGTGGTTTCTGACATTTTCAAGACAAAGAGAAATTGCTTGGAGAAAAGTGGAATCGCTTTTTGAAGTGGAACTTATTGCAGTCTTTACAATCAAATAATATAAATAGGCTTTGGGGTCACCGAAACCCTGCCACTTACAGTTCTGGTTTTGATGAAGAATGATGACAATGATGAGTGATGAAGAAAAACAAGAGAAAGTGTGAGAGTGAAAGTCGTACCTCATTAATTACTGCAAATAATATTTTATCTGGCATAGAATATGGGTTAATTAAGGTTCGAACATAAAATAAAATATAAGCTGTGCAGCCTTTTATAAGAACAACCTTAATAGCTTAATGTCTTTTTGATGCATTTTAAAGCATAATGATGGAAATATTACACATTTTTCTTACAGAACTTGAAATGTAGTCAAAAGTTTAACAGCTTTATTTTTTCTGTTTTAGTTTGGTTAATACTGAACTCTTTAAAAATCTGTTTACTGACATCTAAAGGATTACGGATATCTGTTAATTTTTTCTCCACGTGGCAATAAGCAGAAGAGGCAAATAAAAATACACGATTGGTTTTGCAATGCAATGTGGCCTATTTTATTAAAGTATTTCACTGTTTTACTTGAGGTCAGTTAAATTATACTGCTAGCACAGTGATAGATCGAAGACAAAAGTGGAAATCGCCATGAGTCATGGTAAATATAGTACTTACATCAAACTAATGATCGTGGTTACTGTATATTTGACCATTCATTTTAGTGGATGTATTTGCATTTCCTTAGAGTACTACCTTACTGTTGAGGTTACTTATAAGTATGATTAATGTACAATTGCTAAAACAGTAGTAGTTATTCGAATAGTTACATTGACAAACGAAAGAAATGGTGACTGCAAATGTAATACAGACCACTTTTATGTTGTACTCCTATTTATTATTGAAATTACGCTTTGGCAACTCGAAATATTATCCTGACAAGAACAATCGTACTTTGTTTTGGGAAAAAATACTTTTTCTTTTGGGGCAGATGGCAACACAATACAATATTACTTCCCGTGAAGTCCAAGAAAAAAATACACTTGGTGAAACTTTTACAGAATTACTGAAATTATATAAGCGCCGTTATGTGTAGCAAAAGGATTGAAATGACATTTTTTCTTATATTCATCCATGCCTGTCAAATAATCGTATATTTTTATGTATAAAACCCCCACAACATAAGTTTAAGAGCCCTGCTTTGTGAACCAATGTGACTTATTTTTTTTCATGATAGTTTTAATGGAATAGATGGACAATGGCCAACAATCGAATTTAAAAAGGAATTATTTTTTTGTATGTTAGTGGCCAATATTATGTTGCATAAACCACAAATCAATTCAGGCAAAATGAAATCTTTAAGATTTTGTATTGACGTATACCTACTTTCGTCGTTAACGGAGATGAGCTGGTAATCATTCTTGTTGGCAGTTTTAAAAAAAAGTGAAAAAGTATCTTCATTATATTTTACACGCGGATATCTTGGCGAAATACCTAGAAAAGAAAAGCATATTAAGCATATCTTCAATATTAAACGAACTGTAAGAATTTTGGACTTTATTAAAAACACTTTCAATATGAAATAAACAGTTTGGTAAATATTTGCACACGAATTGATAAGGGTTCCATAAACCGATATTGCTTTCACTCTGCATTTCTTACAAGACCGTTTTATTGTTACGATAAACTTTTCCATTTTAAAGATTGGATACAAACAAGCACACTATTCTTGGCTTTTAGTTTTGTACCGATTTAAATTCCGTCATTATTTACAGCTTATTAGTACAGATTAGTAAATAAGCGATCAAACTTTCTCTTTTTGTAGTAAAAATTTATTAAATGATCATGATACATGTGTTCGAGAGGACTGAAGTCGCTCGCTGTGCTTATATCCATTTATGTTTATATTTTTTGTCATGTAGGTGTATCTTTTATTGTATCGTTATTTTCCACACTGTTGGGCTCAAAAAAGGAATCAGGAATCCCTTATGTATCCACTTTCTCTTTTGCTCATCAAATGTACCACTACTGTATGTACATCCATTGAGAGATTCTTTTGGAGAAAGTATATTGCTTTCACTATGACTAGAGCACTTGAAGAATAGGTTACTCGTGCTAAAGGATTCAATGTAGGTCAAAAAATGCATAAAAGTGAATGCATGTGAAATTAAAATCCAGCGTAAATTAAATCAAATATTTACATTAGCTTTGTGATTATTTCCATTTGAAACGAGACTATAATTGTAATTATGTAATGTAATGGCATAGTAATTACTTTTCGTTGTGATGCGTCAAGATTCATTATACAAAATTACATACAACTTATTATGTTTTCCTGTGTGTTTCTTTCTTGTTGGCAAAATACAATGGCAGTTCAGTAAATATAAAGAAATAGAAATAAAGAGAAAATACTTTATTGTTAGATTACATAAGATCCTTGTCCCACACAAGGAACAATGTTATTTGAAAAGAGAAATTAAGAGAAAGTTGCTTAACTTTGATTGATATTGATGTTAATTATGTTTCTGTATAACAAAATGCTACTTAATTGGTGTTTATTTTGATATTTTGTAAAAAAACCTGTTTACTTTTACTATTTTTGTTTCATGTGCAAAATTTCGGTTTTTAGGGAAACATTTGCTTTCTTCTTATGTGAATGTTCTTTTAAAGAAAATATATACCCGATAAAATACTAGTTTAAAGACAATTTCCCATTTGAATAATAAAGCTTGTATAAATAATGTGGCGTGCAAATTTGTAATTTGCGTAGGTATTTACTTGTAGTTTTGTAGCAATAAAAAAGAGAAATCCGTTTTTGAATATGAAATGAAAAATGATGAATATTGAATTAAATGGGAAGCAAAATAAAATATGTTGGGTTTTTTAGTTAATATTTACATAATAAAAAGGGAGAGAGAATTACGATTCTCAGTTGTGGAGCCGAGAGTGGAGAAAGCAGACATAAAATGAAATAATATTGGAGAAAGCCTAAAATAAATGGGTAGAGTATATTAACAAGGTTACTAGTATATTGAGGTACTAGTCAAGATGACGTGTAAAATCTAAAGGTGAAAAAACTTTCACCCGAGAAAAATTTGAGTTCATTTTTTTATTTATGTACATTGAATCTTCTGATGTATTATGATATAAAGAAAAGCTTATTTTTATGTGTAGAATGTTTTAATTAGCACGTTATAAGGGTAACGATACCAACATTTTATGCTGGGTAGACATCGATGTAAAAGCTCCAATCTAAAACCTTGACTACCTGTATCATCATCAAAAGATCTAACGTAATCTCCGTATGCACACAAAAACATAAAGAAATACAAGTTAATAGTCATTTAATGATTTTGCTAGAAATTAGGACGTTTTTCCGCCAAGAAACACGGCAAACGACGACGTATGCTTATAATTTTCCCCGTTGCTGATTCCTTGAAAATATCCTGCATGCTTGAATGACTTTCTCTCTCGGATCTCTGGTGAAAGTAGTCTTATTGCGTCTTGTTTATTTGTGGAAAAGAAGCGAACAGGAAGAGAAAGTATTTTGTCCTTTTGCCTCTCTGTCAGAATATTTTAAGTACTTTTATTATTTAGAAGATGAAAAAACTGTAAAGTTGAAGAAGATGGAGTTTACTTCTGAGAAATAATAATGCAATATAAAAAGCTAGAGAATTTTTTTAGTTCCGTTCAAAAGTGGACACCTGACAACGAGACCACGATAATAGTCGGTCATGAAAGATTAACAAATATTTACAAAGCGATGTGAAAGTGCAGGTCAAGCGGTAAAGTCCTATCAATTCTTGTCTTATTCCGTACACCGGATAGATGTCATCTTGTCACTTATAAAAAGTCTTTTGACATCATTACAACAGGCAATCTTAGAGAACAGATGTCCAAGCATTTTCCCATTTCCCCATGATATATTCTCCTCTTGTCCAGCATTTCAGGCAGTAAATTTTAATAGATTGTGGACAGATGTACTGAATTTTAAAAGAAGTTAAAAAGAGAAAATGAATTATTTATGGATTTTCTTTATGAATACGATTGCATGAAAACCAGACAAAAACACCGAAACAAATGGGAAAATGGTTGAGGTCCTGAAGGTATAATGGTAAATGGCGTCATAACTGTTATAATAAATGAAAACATTTTGCAAAAAAACTATATATTATGTATCAACCGGGAAACGTGATGATAAAAATCTCTGGAAAAGTTGCCTATCTGAAAAAAGGGATCCTCACTTTTTTGTTTACCGTTTTGGAATTTTTATTTCCCCAAAAAACCAGTAAAAAAGTAGACTGACCATATTTTTTCTCACGTTTTTTAAGCTTTAAGGCTGATATCCCACGGGAAAGTGAAAGAACTAGGTTTTTATATGGAGAAAGTTAAGTGAAAATGATGCAGAAACATTCAAAAGTTGTTTGCGAGTGTTTTTACGTCTGATGTAAAAACCTCTACATCCGGCCTGGAGCATTTTTTTCATGCCGATATCTCTGAAATACTTCAATATCGGTTTACTTTGTGTTTTGCCCTTTTAATTCATTTTAGCTTTTCAAAATGAATGGTTGAAAGAACAAGTGATGGTTTTCTGATGAAAACAATCAAGTGGAAACCACATGTTTCCCGGACTCTGGACATAATAAACCGTATATTTCAATAATTAAAATGGATCTCAAATTTAAACTGCCGACATTCAATATTTATTGCTGGCAATACTTTACTTATTGTTTAGTTGACAATATTAAAGCATTCCATTGTAAAAAGCAAGAAGTAGTAGAATGGTTATAGCCTTTATTAAAAAGGTTTATTGGTAAATTATTGAAAAGTTTAATTATAGGACATACTATAGGACTTGATGGTATACTAAATAAGCATTTTTCCTTTAGAAATACTCTATTGTTACTTACTAGACAAAACTCGTCGATAGCTGTTTTCTCTTCTGATTAATAACCATTAATTACATTTTACTATCTTAAGTCGTCTAACGTTTCCAGAAAAGCTTTATTCGATGTCTTACCATTTGTGTATCAAATGTACATAGTAATCAGAGACGGATTATTTATACTGTGTATAAAAGTAGCGGATTAATATCAAGAAAATTTATGATAAGAAAAAAAGTAATTAATTCAAATTCTGCATTTAGTTTCCAATGAAACTTGTATTCACTTCACCTGAAGAATACAGTTTACGAATTACAGGAAAGAAATTGCAGATCTGAATACAATGGACTCATGGACGAGCAACGTGACAAGATCCCTTTTATTCAAAACAAAAGCTCTAACTTAATAAGAGCAGATAAAAGTGTGCACATGACGATCCATATAAAAAAGTTTTAATATTTAAATAAATTCGTAATATCATCAAAATACAACGGCATTTTCTTCCGTAAGAGAATTGATGAGATGGGAATATTTCCAGGCCGCTAGATTGTTTCGTGTGGCGAAATTAATGCACAAGTGAAAGTAGAATGCTCACTTTTTTTGATGTGGGAGTGCGTGTGCCACCAGTGTGGTGTGGTGATGACGACGACGATATAGAATCTCTTGATAATTGTTTTCTATTTATATAGCTTGTAATCAAGATGAAAGTTTTGTGTCCGTGTTGTAAACAGAACATGAAAAGTTGGCAGGAAAAACAGCTGTGGTTACTGAAGAGAAAGTGTTTTCTTTGTGAAGATAAGTCAACTCGATAATGATTCTGTAAATTCCAATTAACTGGCACCGGTGAGATGTGAAAATTGAAGAAAAACTGGGTGGTGATGCATTGAACTGAGAAATGCAGGAAAATACATGGATTTAAAATCTTTCCTATGTCAACTTTACTTTAGTAAAATAGTACTCGGACGGGAAAATTAAAAATTGCAAAGAAGTTTTGGTTTTAAAATGACTTTATACGTTAGAGCATGTTCTGACATCGATACTTATGTTGAGAAACACGGTGGAAAAAAAGTTTGGAAATAGAAATTGGATAATGGTTAGCAGAAGGAAAAATAGTGGGACGAGGGTTTCCTTGTTAGTTACTAAATTTTCAAATTGGATGACAAAGTTTGGAAAGGACACAACAGAATATAAAAAAGCCTAAAACGTACTTTTACTTTCACCAGAGCAGAGAAAGTTAAGAAGATAAAGTGTGGAATTAACCATTGTTAGATAGTCAGGGTTGGTTTGAATTAGTTAAATTTGTTTTTAAGAAGTGCAAGGAAAGTAAACGGAAAATACTGTTTTGTAAATATTATTTGTATTTCTATTATTTTTTCTGATTTAAAAATGGCGTTTTTATGGAAACCATATATTGTGAGACCCTTAAGTGCTTCACCATATTATATTCTACAAATCAAGTAGAAAAAAAGAACCAACGAAACTCAAAGTTTTGCAACATCGAACGTCACTCACTATATTTTCTTTAGAATTTTATGCATAAAAATGTCTACAAGCTACAAAATATATAAGTACGTACATTTACAATTTGAGGAATATTTCGAAGAAATTGAAGAGTTTAATTTTTGCTCACATTTTATTCTTCAACGATGAAGAAAAGAAAAAGACAAACAGACAAAGTATTTACCAATATCATAAAATGTTGTCCAATATATTGGGTAAATATGAGCATATGCAATGTCGTAATGTAACTTCAAAGAATTGGTTGATCTTAATCATGTGCAGAATGTAAAAAACAGAAATTTGCAATATTTGCATTTCTGATAGTTAAGAAAATTTATGTATTTATAAGTAAAAATACTTGCTTTTAAATAAATTAGTACTGTTTAATGCTACAATATAAATTTTCACTTTATTTTAACTCAATAAATATTGTAAATCGTGAGTTACTTTGCTGAGGTTAATTTGTTATCATTTAAATTGAAAAATAAAAATACAATAGTTTGTTTGTTTTACAATTATAAAAAATTAGCAGAATCGAAATCTACCTATTAAAAAATTAATGCTGTATACGATTGGTTTGTTTAGTTTTGCTATAAATAATAAAATGAGGAGTAATTTCTGGGAAAAGTTGGGAAATCTAAATTTAATTTTCAAAATAAGTTTTCTTGGAATTCGTTTGCTTATTTTGAAAATTAGAGAAAAAAATTGTCAAATGAAAGTTTAAAAAGTTGTTTTTTAGTTCAATAAAGTAACTTTTTTCCTGTCGCATTTTCACTTTTAATTTTATCAACTTGTACTGTTTTTTGTAAATGCACACAATACGGTGATAAATGTAAACTGTGAAGTCAAATTATATTTTTGACGAACATCTTGCACAATAACAAAATAAGGTTTTAACTAATATTTTTGAGTTAAAACTTTTTTTTATATTTAATTTGGGATTAAGTGTAAGCGATGCAGAAGACAGTTAATGTGTTCTAAAAGTATGTTATATAAATTATTATAAATTATAAAATTCTAAATATATGTTGAAATTTTAATCAACTTTTAGAAACAAAAGACATCATTTCGGCTATATATATCATAATCTAAATTCGTATATTTACGTAATCACTAACGTATTATTTATGTGACCACTTTAAAGTGATAACTTCATACTTCAAGCTAAGTCTCTGCTAATTAAATTTTCACTTTTAATTACAAACTGAGTTCATGCAATCTTGACAAAAGCCATTTATAATTCATTTCTCGGAAAATTGTTCATCGAAACAGGAGAAATGAAGTCCAGTGAACATTTTATGTAGTCATTAGGGTAGGTGATGTGGAATTTTAATTAACTCTGA